>VZUI01075921.1:0-32679 GCA_013401135.1 Cettia cetti
CCCTGAACACCCAATATCCCATCCCTGCACACCCAATATCCCATCCCTGCACACCCTGAATCCATCCCTGCACACCCTGAATCCATCCCTGCACACCCAATATCCCATCCCTGCACACCCTGAATCCACCCCTGCACACCCTGCATCCATCCCTGCACACCCTGAATCCCATCACACCCAGTATCCCATCCCATCACACCCAGTACCCCACCCTGGCACACCCAGTACCCCACCCTGGCAGCCCTGCATCCCCTCCCGGTGCCCATGCCCGAGGGCAGCCCGTGCTGCTGGCTTTGCAGCAGGATTTGCAGCAGCCTGGCAGGAATTAGCCCTGCCGTGGCTATAAAAGGTCTGTGCTGGGAGCACCGGGGAGCTCTGGGGGAGGCCTGAGTGCTGCAGGGAGGGCAGGAGCAGAGAGGAAGGAATATTTTTAGCAGTGTTAGATAACAGGGCTGCAGGAATCGCTGGCAGACCTGCAGCAATTCCTCTGGACAAGAGCACAGGGCAGCGAGGAAGCCCCGAGGTGAGCACAGAGTCGGGTATCGAGGTGAGGCTCTTTCCTGCTCACCGAGTCCGGACTCCTCTTGAGGTTTCCAACTTGCACTTGTGCTGCAGGAAGCTCTTCTCTGCTCTTGAAACAGCTTCTTCTGCCTCTCTGTGCTCAGCAGGCCCTGGCACAGCTGCTGGAGCAGCCAGCTGAAACCAGCTCCACTCATCGGGCCTGCTTGGTGCAGAGCAAAGGCACAGATGCTTGTGCTTCAGATGTTAAAAATTTAAGAACTGGTTAGTCTTGAAGATGTCCTCATGGAAAGGTCTTTGTGCTGTGAGATTAGAAACCCCACGTAGGTGTAGCTCACATCCTGCCAGCCACTTTTCCTGGGAGCTGCATCCTGCTGTGGGCCCGGGGTCGCGTCCTCACCAACTGCTTGGCACCAGTTCCTGCATCTCATCCAATCAATGCATTAAGTGACTCTGCAATTAATTTGCTCGTCTGGATTGCAGGAGTGTGGGAACAATGAGAAACATGCAGTTTTCTGGTCTGCTCTGGGCTCACCACAGAGGGCTCTGTTTGCACCGTGCCCCGAACCCCTCAGGCTCTGCAGGCTCGCAGTCCTTCAGCTCCCTCTGCACAAAGCCTGGGCTGTGCTGTCTGTGCCTTTCTCCACCGAGGAGCTCCTGGTGGCTCTGAGAGGCTGCCTGGCCTGGGGTGCCTGGTGGGTATCCCAGCTCCAAGCTTTGGGCTGATGCACAACTCGCAGCACACAAAACTCTGCAGAGTGCTGGCAGGGAAGGGCAGGGTTCAACTTCTGGCCCCTGAACCAGCTGGGCAGCACAAAGGCTCCACGGGAATGAAAGGCAGACTTTGCCATCCTTTAACCCGTGGTGATGTGTCACTGATCAGCACATCGCTCCTAACAGCTCCCCAGGTAGATTTGGGAGAGCAACGAGTTGAACATAAAAAATCCCTTTATTATTGCCATTTTGCTTTTATATACCCATCAAGCTTTCATATTTAATCTCCTACATCACAATAGCCGATCATTTTTAACATTTGACATTGATAAAGTGCCCACTGCTATTATTCTGACATACTATAAAACATTACACCCATTTGCGATAGAAAAGGCAAAGAATCAATACTCAGCCCCATTTTCCAGTGCAGCAGTAAATCATGGGGAGACTAACAAATTGTTTTAAATACAAGCACCTTCAAGACCAATAAAGAACCCAACCGATCCCTGTCCATTGTCACAGCTGTCAAACATCTTTGCTGCTAAATGGACATTTTGGGGTGGCCCAAGGGAGCCCAGCCCAGCCCCCGGATCCCCTGGGAGTCAGACTTGGGGGGCTCTCGTGGTGGGATGTGCTGTGAGTTCCTTGGTGCATCGGGGCTGCCTCACAGCTCACCTCTGCCAAGGCTGCAGGGTACCAAGCCCAGGAGACAAACGAGGTGCAGGAGATGATGCTCCTCGCCCAGCCGTGCACAGAAAATTGCAGCTCCCGGTTCTCCCCAGCCCGTGGCAGGGCTGCGAGGTCAATCCTTCCTGCAGGCGGCACAGAAAATGTTCCCAGATTGCTGATTTTGGTCAGCTGCCCCTGCTGGAGAGCAGCGACCTTGCTGTGGGCGAGGGCAGCAGTGCTTTCCCCGGCTGCTGCGGCTGGGGGTGGTGTCACCACCGTGTCCTTGTGCTGTCCTGGGGCACCCCTGGCTGCTGGCAGCACCGGCCAGGGGAAGGCTGAGTCGGGCGGTGCCTGACGCCTCTCCCGTCCCTGCTGGCACATCTGGGAGCTGCCAGTCCTGGGGCTGGCCCTGCCTTGCCTCCCGGTGAGCCACGGGTGTCCCTGTGTGACCTCCGCCCATCCATCTCCTCCCCGCGCTGGTACTTAGTCATGGAAAGGTAAAACGAAAGGAAAAAGAGAATAATTTTACGTCTGAGGTGATGTAAACCTTGTGTGCATAGTTTAAAAATGTCTCTGGCACGTCTGCTGTCAAAGAGCTCCTAAATAACACGGTTTACCTGGGTTGACTGATTTATAGGAACGGGGCTCCCAGGCCCCAAGGATGACATTTTAAACACATCTTCCTTTCATTTGTAAGGGATTAAATGAGCATGTTTTGACAAGATTGATCAGATGGAGGTTCAGACGATTTCTCTTTGTGGCTTCAATCTATAGCTGGTAGAACTGAGAGAATATTCCCGTGTCTCATTACAATAATGCACGGCTGGCACCCCTGGAAATCAATGTTCAGGGAGCTCCCGATGCCAAGGCTGTCCTGGAGGGCGCTGGCAGCGTGGGCAGACCCTCCCTCGTGTCCTGCCCAGGGAGGTTCATCTGCTCCATCACAGCAGCTCCTCAGCGCTGTGCTCCCAGAGCATCGCTGAGCCACGCCGGGCCATTAACAGCGGCTGCGAGCACAGCGAGCTCCTAATTCCTGCCTCTCCTCGGGAAAGTGTTCCCTCCTGGGCTGGAACGCTCTTGCTGTTCCCACCAGGAACTCCCTCTCCAGGGACCGTGCCTGCTGCAGGTGGGGATGCCCCAGAGCCTGATTTTGTCTCTCAGTCCCTCATTCAGCAAAACATTCCGAGGCTCTGGGCACTGAGGCATGATGGCAGGGGCGCCTTTGCCCCTGCAGGATGAGGGATTTGGAGTTTTGCTCTTTGTTTCAAATTCGTTGACTTTGTGACCACTGGGGCAGTTTGCCCCACACAGCCTTAGGAAAAAAAGTAAAGGAACCAAAAAGGTCTTTGAATTCAGGGCAGTGTCCCCAAGCCCCGAAGCCTTGGCAGAGCCCAACCGGCTGGTTCTTACCCCAGAAAGGCTCCAGCCTTGCAGCGCCTTGCACAGAGGGGGCAGCAAATCCCCGAGTGCTCCGTGTGGAGATGGGGGTTTGCTGATCCGGCAGAGGCAAAGGCTCCGTGAGGAATCACCGGACCTTGGCAGGGCTGGGCTGCTCCTGGTGCTTCCCACACAAGTTGTGTTTGCTCCCCTTGCTAAGTCATGGCCAGTTGTGATGATGCCCTCAGGCCCTTGGCCAAATGGGAACGGGTAAGGACTTTCCCCCCACGCTGCTCTTGGCTCCGGGACATGATTTATGTCCTCCCTGCCTCCTCCCAGGCTTAGGAATCCTTTTGGATGGCAGGGGAAGGCAGCAGTTGCCGGGGCACTGGCTGGCAATTTGCATTGCTGCATTATGCATGGGCAGAAAACACAGGAATAAAGCAGGAGGAACAGGAAATCACTGCGGTGTTTTTAATCTGAAAGGTGAGATCGAAGCGCTGTTTGTAGGCTGCCTTTAATGGCCCTCGATTGGCAATTAGTGTTATATTATCACATATCTTTAATAGAATATTGATGCTGTTGGCAGAGATATAATCCCAATATCAAGAGTAATTCCCCTCTTTGCAGCGTGTTGCACTTGGTAGGTGAGAGCCCAGGCCCAGGCAGCCCTGATCAATCAGGATCAGCTCAGCACTTCCACCCGTGACTGAGGCGTGGCAGGGATGCATATCCATGATTATTAATGATCTGCTTGGGGAGGGAGGTGCCAGCCCGCCCTGCCTCCTGCCGGCTGCGGGGCTGGGCTCAGGGAGAGCCTCAGGGATCCAAGGTGCACCCCAGATCCCAGGGACCCCCTGGGAGCCACAGCACAGCCAGGCACAGCTCCCCGTTCAGTATTCCTTTGCCTTGGGCTGCCATTGGAAAGCAGGTGAGGCAGTAATAAATACCAAACAGCAGAAGTTAATCTCTACCCACAGCGCTGTAATAAATGGGAAGTTAAACAAAAAATCAATGCAGATCTGTTAATCCTGGGCACTCCTGGGTCTGCTCCAGAGCTGAGCCCGGCCCTGGTGGGATGCTGCAGCCAGATCTCCCGTGGGGACAGGATTCCACGGCACGGGGAGCTATTCCCACAGAGCTGCACCTTCACAAGAGGCTCCTCCTCTGCTGGAGCCTTTTTTCCTCTGCTGGATACCTTTAACTGCTCCTTCTCCCCAGACCCTCAGCCCCAGCAGGATGCCTGGGGGATCCCAGGGTGGCTCTGGCAGTTCTGGTGGGTGTGGGAAGTGCCTCATCCCAGCAGAGCGATGGGAGCGGGTTCCTGGCACATCCTGATGCCAAATATCCATCATGGGCAGTAGCAGGGCTGATGGCAAAGGACACTACAGCAGAAGGGAGAGAGGAACCCCAGCAGTAATGCTGATGCCCCTGAACAGGGCCCTGCTGCAGAGCTGAGCCCAGCAGTGGTTCCTGTGGTTCCTGGGATTCTGTGCAACCTCAGCACTTCTGTTTTTCACCAGGATGAAAGAATCTGATTGCTGCAGAAACCACTGCACCGAGACAGCCGTCCCCAACATCCCCCACTGGAGACTGAGACACGGATCCCCAAACCCTGTGAGCTTCTGGCTTGGTTAAAATGCCTTCTGAGGAGGCCTGTGAGGACTTCTCCTCCCACGGAACCCAAAAGTCCTCTTGCCAGTTTTGGGCAGGCTGTCCCTTGTCCCCCCACTTCCCTCCACCAAGGGGAGCTGCAAACCCATCTCAGGAGGGAAGATGGTTCCAGCTTTGGGCTCAGGCTGGAGCTCCTGGTGTGGTGACACCACCAGTGCCCTGAGGCCCTCCCCGGCCGGCCGTGCTGCCTCTGGAGGGGCTGTGCTCCACCCTGACCCTGCCCAGGCCCGGCGCTGCTCACTCCCTCGCACACACCGGCAGTGAAGGGCGGCCGTGGCTGCTGCTCCATCAGCCACGTGGAGCTCCAGAGCCTCAGGAGCCCCAAACCCACTGGGGCTTTGCCACTTCCACCTGTGCTGCCCCTGATTTATTTCTCTTTTCCCTTTTAGTGCCTGCAGCCTCAGCTGAGGCAAAGAGCTGAGGTGTGCCCAGCTCCAGCCGTGGGATTTACACCCTCCTGCTCCTCCTCCAGCAGAGACCTCCTCCAGAACTCCTCTGTCTGCTGCTTTCTGCAGACTTGGAGGTGTGTGGCCTCAGCTTCATGGATGTGGGAGGGAAAGCTGGTGAGAGCAGATCCCTCCTGGAACTCAGCAGGCTGGAGGTCAGCACGTGTGGGCACCAACATCCCACTCCCAGCCACCCCCAGCAGCACCCAGAGCTCCTGGAGAACGGGACCTGCAGCCTTTAAACAAATCCTGGAGATGGGATACGGTGGAAGGGAGCCACTACCAGGTGATTTCAGCCTCAAAGCCTGGATGTATTTAACTTTTAGCAAAACACCACGATCTGAAATCTTTCCTGGGAAGGCACAAACGCTCTGCAGCGAGGGCTCCCGGATGGTGACAGAGCAGCACATTAGCATAAATTTTCTCAGGAACTGAACTGTCACAAGGCCAACCTTGAAAGCTATTTGGAGTATTTACAGCTTTTATGAAGCCCCCCGGGAGAGAATAATCTCAAAGTACTGCAGGCACTGCTTGGAAGAACCGTGAAAAGCATTCAATTTAGGAGCAGCTTTGCCTGCATCTCTGGTTTTTGTGAGCCCTCACTCCCACCACCCCTTCTGTCCCCACCTGGGTCTCCTCTGCCAGAGCAGTGAGTCACAGCAAGGTGATGGCAGGAGCAGAGAATTGTGAGATTGGGCAGGGAAAAGGCAGCAGTGGGTGGAAGGCTTTGGGAGAGAAAGCGATGTCTTTGTGTGAATCTCTATTTGGAAATAAGAAACAGGGGGAGAAACATGGAAGAAGAAGAAGCAGCTGAATTGTCTCAAAGCTTCCTGCTTTTCCTTCTTTTTCCTGCTTTTCCTTCTTTCTCCTGCTTTTCCTGCTTTTCCAGGAGGCATCAGTGGGTTTGTGAGTGTACCCAAACCCATGTATCTCCAGTTACCCCATCCTCAGGATCCTGTAACCATGTCAACCAGAAGAGAAGACATGGAAAGCCAGAAAAAAAAAAAAAGAAAAAAAAAAAAGGGAAAAAGAAAAGGAAAACTCAGCTTGAAAGCCAGTGTGTTTTGGATTATGCAAGCACATGAGTACCTGATCTAGCTCCCGAAATTACAGGGTTGCACAGTGCTCTGTTTACAGTGGGATGTCACAGGCTGTAATGAGCTGCTGTGTCATTATGGGAGCAGATGCCAAACAGATCTCAGCGTGTTTATGGAAAGGCTCTCTCTTGCTGTAGAGCTGCACGGGGGTTTCAGGCTCCTGGCAAGTTCAGAGGACAGGGATAATGCTTGTCCCGGGGGCGTGGGTGTGCAAACACAGCCCAGAACACGGAGCTGCTCCCCTGGCACACACAGACAGGCACAGCTGGAATATCCACCCCATCCCGGAGCTGCCAGCCCTGGCCACCGCATCCCAGCTGCACTGCCAGCATCCCTGCCACTGCCCTGGTACTGAGCAGCACCTGGGGACGGCAGCAATCCCAGCCCCGTGTGGCTGCACGCCGGGAGTGCATCCCTGGGGAAGGCAGCGCGGAGCGGGACCCTCCGGTGGCTCAGCACTCCCGAGCCCTGGGAAGGAAAACAGCATCGTGCTTCCCTGCATGGAATCACCTGAGAGGAACAACAAGCGGGGCCCTCTTTGCAGGCGTTTGCCAAAAAAGTCAGCGTGTGCATGAATAGAGAGAGAAATAAAAGGTTTCTAGGAGCTCGTCTTCGGGGCGCAGCAGCGTGAGCGCATGTTTTATTCAGCGAGGAGCAGCTGCACTACCTGGAGCAGAAATTCAGCTTGTTGAGGCCTAATCTAGGTAGATCACTGAAGCTTTGGAGAGTCTAAACAGCCAGAGAGCAGCAGATCTCATCTGTATTGAAGCAAGGTGCTCCTGCAGGGGGGTCGGCCCTGGTCTCACCCGGGGTGACCCGGCGCCTCGGCAGCGCCTGCTCCCCCACGGGAACCCCTCGGTGCTGGCAGGCCTGTGGGGCAGCTCCTGCCTCTGCCCTCCAGCCTGGCACCCCGAATGCCTCTGTGCACTGAGCTGCTTGTGCAATCCTCCTTTTCATCTTTTATTCCCCTCCCAGCACCCTGACCTGTGGGATCAGGGCAGGAGCCCCGGGATGAGCTGCAGCTTCCAGCCTCCAGCCCAGCTGGGAACCCCAGTGCAGGCTCTGACAGCTCTGTGGCTGCCACTCCACACATCCTGGGCAAAAATGGGAGCATTCCAGTGGGCAGCCTCTGCCTCTGCTACTCGGGTCAGATGGATGAGGTCATGACATTCCTTTCTTCTCCTTTCTTCTGTGTGCGGGGGTTTGGAAGATAAAGTTAGTAAAATTCCTCCTGTTCAGGGCAAAGGGCAAAACTTGCAAAGGGAAAAGCCTGGGAAATAGAATCCCTCTCGTACCAGGAACATGAGGCACCGGGAGACATTCCAGCCTCGGGCTGAGGGAGCAGGCAAGAGCCCCTCTGCCCACGTGCTGTGCTTACCCCACAGCACTTCAGGCTCCAGGCTGCCTTTTCCTTGCCTGAGCCAAAGGGTTCTCCCTCCGTCCCCTGGGCTCACACTGACAGAGGGATTCCCCTTCTTCCCCACCCAGCTGTGACCCCCAAGGCTCTCCCAGTGTCACCCCCTCCCTACAGTGGCAGAGCCAGGGGTGTCCTGGGGAGGGTGGGGCACGGAGCTCACCCATCCCAGCTGGGAAGCCACACCCAGGGGCTGCTCAGTGCTGGGGGCAAATGGCTCCCAGTGCGGGAAATGATTTAGGGGGAATGGTTTAAAAGCTGGGATGATTAATGTGTGTGACTTCTCCTGAGTGCTGGAGATGATAAATCAGGATGGAATGGAGAAGCAGGGTGTAAATTCGGAGGTGTCTGTGTGGGGGTGGTGTGGAGGAAGGCCAGGCCCAGGCTGGGTGGCCCCTGACACCCTCACACCACCTGCCTGAGGGTCCTGGTGAGGATGAGGAGGGCACTTGGGGATGTGGGAGGTTCCTCTCACTAAGGGCACAGCACAGCCAGGTCCTACCCCTCGGCATGGGCACCTCAGGTTAAACAATCCCCATGGGAAGGATTCAGGAAATTCTCTGGGGTCCCTTTCAGTAACCAGGAATAATCCGTGAGGATGAAGGAAGCAGAGGTCTGTGTCTGTGGAAAAGAGAGAGGCGGGGGGAAGGGGAGATTTTATTACTGAAATTTGCCAGAGAGGCTCTTTAATAACGTCATTCATCTTTCTGTCAAATACATCACATTAGTGTAGGGAAAAGGGACTTTGAGAAGATGAATTAAGACTTAAATACATTAAAATGACTTAAGGAATATTTAAATACAATACAATTTATTTTTGTGTAGGCTTGTTTGATGTCAAGCCGTGCTGTCTGAGGCTGTACAGAGCGTGTGCAGGGCTGTGCATCAGCAATGCCACTTCCCATAGAAACGGGGCTCAAATCAGGCTTTTCTTTGGACCAGAGATAATGTGGATGCAATTAGCTGGCACAGAACTGCTGCTGGCATCGCACAGAGCAGCCAAATTCCCTGCAAATCCACCCCGGCCCCTCAGCAGCAGCGGGATGCTCCGGGAGGGAAGTGCCGGCCCGGCTGCTTTCACATTCCAGCCCACAGGTGACCTTCACCTGAGCGCCTCCACTCCCAAGGCAGAGCAGGGACGGGGGCGGATTTTCCTCGCTGTGTGAGGCACCACCCTCCTCTGCCGTGCTCTGGAAAGAGAAACAGCTCCGTTCAGCCGCTCTGTGGCCCTGATCCCGCAGGGCACCAGGTACAGCCCCAGGGCGGTGGCTGGAATGTCCCCAGCCCGTGTTTAGAAACGGAGCCCCCTCCCCCTGAAGCAGCCCTTCTGCCCTGGCTCCCGGGGGATAGAGCTGAGAAAAGAGACAAGGAGGGGAAAAAATAGAAAGAAAACAGACAATTGCCTGGAGCTGCTTCTTGTTCTGCAACGCTGGGGCTAAAAATAGCTCGGCAGAGCCTCTCTGCCCGTGGGCGCCGTGCGGGGGCAGCCGCCTGCTCCCCCCTGCAGGAGCCAGGGCAGGGCCCGTGTCTGCCTTGTGGCACGGGCTGTGGCTGACTTTCGGTCTGGTTTTGCCCCTCCACCCTGAGTGCTTCATCAGAGAGAAGCCACAGGAAAGCCTGAGGGTGATTCAGCTCCCCGGGAATGAGGAGTGGGTGGGATGCTGAGGCGCAGGCCCCGGGGAGTGCAGGATGCACCACAAGGGCTGAACTTTCCCCGCCAGAGAGGGCTCCTGGAGAGCTTTGTGTGATCTCCCCGCCCACAGAACGCGCTGGAACTGCTTCCCAAAGTGTTCAAAGGCTCCCGGTGTGAAAGGCACATGGCTGCTCTGGGATGGAGGAAATTAAACCCCTCAGAGCAACCTGTTTGTGTGCCTGGGGAGAGACGGATCCAGCCGGAAACATCCGAGCCTGCAGCTCCAGCCCGCTGTCCCACGGCTGGAGGATGGGGAGCTCGGGAGGAGCACGTGTCCTCTCTTGCAGGCCTGTGTGCTCGGCTCCTTCATCCCCTGCACAAGTCAGACCTGCCAAACCCTCTCGGATTTGTTTCCACTCGACTTTACTGCTCTTTTTTCTGCTTTTATTGAGACACTTCGAAGGGTAGCAGTGCCAGAGGAGTGATAACCGGGTGTAGCCCTGCAGCGACAAAGTGACCAGCCTCAGGCAGCACCTCGGACTGAGCTCCTGCAGCGCTTGGGAAGCCGGGGGTGGGGACAGCGCTCACGGCCGTGCCGGGAGCCGGGGGATGATGCTCCTGGCCCTGCCGCAGCCGCAGGCACCCGGGGAGCTGAGGGCTGTCCCTGGGTGCGCCATCCCCGGGGCAGGGGGGGTTACCGAGCGGTGAGCAGAGGTGAGGATGGGTGACGAGGAGCTGCTCCCCGCCCCGCGGCTCCCCAGGGGCTGCAGGGACTCCCCGGGGCTTCGTGCAGGGACTCCCCGGGGCTGCGGGTCCTCCAAAGGCTGCAGGGGAAGCGACAGGCAGGGGATGCTCCTCCTGGCAGTGGGGCAGCTCTGGCTCCTGCGAACGGGTCGCAGCTTGGCTGCTGCAGAAACACCCCCGGCTTTTGCTGCTCTTCTCAGCCCCTCCCAGCCCGGGGACCGCCCTGCAGAGCCCGGGCCCTGCCTCGTGTGGGTGCCCCGCGCTCGGAGGGGGCTGCTGTCCCCTGGCCGGGCAGGTGGGAGCTGTTCGTGTCCCCTCGGCAGCCGGGGCCGGGCTCCTTCCCCCGGCACGCCGGCTCCGGGCTGTGCTAATGAGCTCGCTGGCAGCAACAACTGCATGCGCAGCACTTTGGGATGCAGCGCCTGCTAGAAATGAATTTTGAGTTCATCTGGAGCAGGGCTGTTGGCCCCAGCCCAGAGCTGGATGTGGCAGCAGTGGGAGGTGCGGCCGGGACCGAAATCCCGGCGCGGGGTCAGAGGTGCAAGGGCTGGGATACGGGAGAAAAGGAGAGTTTTGTTTCTCAGCGGAGGGGAAATGCACCTTGCTGTTTCCTGGATGCTGATTCCAGGCTCTGCTTTTGTCCCCCCTGTCAGGGGAATCACCTGGGACCAGCACGGGAGGTGTCCATCCCCCCAAAACGCAGCTCTCGCTTCTGGCAGCTCTAATGAGGGGAAGCGAATCCAGGCTGGCAAACGAGCCTACGTCACACCTCTCTCTGCAAAGGGGTCTTTAGAGCTGGCTTAAATGGATTTTGGGAAAACGTCTTCGGGATTGGAGCTACAAATGGCTTTTTGATCAAAACAAAATAGTTCATTTTGAAAACTGAAACTGTTTCATTAAACATGTTTGGGCTTTGTTTGTTTATGTCAGAAGCGATGGGTTTGCCAGGGTCTGAAAATTGGAAAGTTTAAAGTATTCTTCTATCCTGGACTTTGAATGTAAAAGCACTTCAAAGGTGCTATGGAAGAATAAGAACAATTAAAAATTTATTTCCCGGGGGGAAAAGGAATGATTAGAACGATCGGAATAAAGATCACATCTCTATTTTCAGGCAAAATTCTCTCGGCTTTAAAGGCTGGAGATGGTATCTGGGCTGAATAGAATCGTGCAGGGGCCTTTGTGTCACTTGAAGCGGGAGAGGGGGGCGCGCCCGGGGCTGCAGGAAGCCTTTGCAGACACCTGACATTTGAGGCACTCTGACTTTTTCCGAAGGCAAACGCCTCAGAGGCGTTTCCACGAGCGGTGGCGATAATCGGGCTGCAGCCCCAGCTCCCGCGGGCTCTCCTGCGGCCGCCGCACGGGGCCGGTGTCTCCGTGCTCCCCCAGGGCTGGGTGGGCGCTGGGGAAGGAGGGAGGGCTCTGCCAGGGCCGGGTGAGGAGGGCTGGCTCAGGAAGGGAGCGCGGCAATGCCCAGAGCCCTTCGGCACGGAGCCTCGGGGGCCCTTTCTCCTCCTCGAGGACTCCTCTGGTTTCCATCCCGTTTCCACGGGACAGCAGCCTGTGGAGCAGAAGGCTGCTCTCAGCTCCCATTCAGTGCAGAGGGATGGAGAGGGGATGTAGGGCAGCTCCGAGCTTCGCTGTTATCCCAGCAGGGCTGGAGCCCTGGCTGGCAGAGCCCTGCAGAGCCCGCAGCTCCCAGCACGTCCCTGGAGCCAGCGATGGGAGCTCAGCACTCAGAGGAACAGCGGTGGGATCAGGGCACGGGGCTCCGTGCCTCCACAGGAGCCTGGATGGATCCTGGGAACAAAGAAACCTGCCTTTGAAAGCAGGCAGAACTGCCCAGCCCTTTGCAAAGCAGAAGCAGCTGGCTCGACTAATTAAATGTTAAAAATTCCAGCAAGACGAGCGTACCAGAAAACAAACAGGCACGGGAGCCAGGACGGAGCGAGCTGGAAGGGATCCGTGCGGTTCCCTGCCTCCCCCATATGTGTCTGGCACCTGTGCAGCCATGTGTTCACCCGGCAGTGGCTGCTCCCACACCCATCCCCGGGGGCAGCAGCCGCGGGCTGTGCATCCCACCGTGCCACCCCCGTGCCCCCATGCATGGAGGGGGGCAGGAGGTGCCTGTCCCTGTGCCAGGCTCTGCCCCACCCATCGGGGCTCCATCGGTCTTTATCTGCCGGTTTCAGGGGAGGAGGGTAACTATTTGTTAGCAGTGGTTTTGCAAATCGCCACTTTGCGGAGAGGAAATAAGAGCCATCCATTTGTGCTGGTGCTATTAAAGATTTTCTATAAAGTGCCTACATTTCCAGTGCAGCTGAATGGATTTCTCTGCAGAAAACTGCCAGGACAGAGAGGCACAGTGGAGGAAAATATCATATACAATGATTCACAAACACATAAAAATACCCTTCCCAGCTTGGCTATTCTTCCACCGCACAACAAACACCTTGTGAGTCATTCTTGAATGTATGGACGCACTGGAAAATGAAAGTTGGATTTGAACATTATTCATTAAGACCTGGGATTAGTTCACTTCTCCATTTAGCTCCTCAAAGCCAGCATGCCAAGCCAAGCTAAAATGCATTCTAAGGCCGTCTCAGTCACCAGGCAGCTCTAACAGCCACAGTGGTTTTCTACATCAATGTTTCTGTATTCAGCTTAAAAAAACCCCAACTTAATTCCTTGCTCCTTGCATTGAATTAATCAGATATCCGAAGGTAGGTGGAGGCAAAAAATCAACATTTTTCTTGGCAGGCACATTTAAGTTGAAGGGCTGTAGCTCTTGCTGCAGACGACAAGATTGCAATGTTTAGGAGATAAAGAAAGGGGATGGAGGGCATCCTCGGAGTGACAGCCGCGTGCACGCCCTGCCGCCGGCGGTGGCAAGCAGCCAGGGCCGGGCCCGGGCCCGCGGATGATTTACAGCCCCACATCCTCTCCACAAACACGTTAACTCCCACCTCGGAGGAGCTGTTAATGAAAAGTCGCCTCGCTCTCCCGGCGCCTGTCAGGCACACGGGCGCTGCCGGACGCGCGGCCGGGGCGGAGCAGAGGCTGGGGACAGCCAGGGCCACGTGCTGTCCTTGCGTGGCCGTGTCCCCACGGCTGCCCCGTGCCTGGCAGCACCCTCGGGACACCGGGGCCGGCCCCACAGGCACCAGGCACGCTGCGAACACGGCCCAAAGCAGCTGCAAAGCCCCTCGCAGCTCCCACAGAGGGATTTCGGAACTGGCACGGCGGCCACGGCAGCGGCTCCTTCAGCTGCCAACGGGGGAGAACGGCACAGCTGTGCTTACTGCTGCTCCCAGGGATATTTAGCCTCATTTAATGCCAGTGTGGGGCAGTTTGGTACAAACATATGGATGATGCGGCCACGTTTCGACAATTTCTCAGCTGCTGAATTGCTGTAGCTCCCCTTTGGATGCCTGCTCCTGGACCGGGGGCTGGGAACTGCTGTCCTCGGGCTGTGGGGACATTTCCTGCTAGCAACACTTACCTGCCCTCTCAGGCTGGATTCCTCCCAGGCCACCAGCAGGACAAATGCCACACGAGCGAGGCACCTGACGGAGGACAAGTCCCGGGCCAGCACTGCCGTGCCCAGGGTGTCCTGCCCGCTGCCAGCCGGCTGAGCCAGCCCCGGGCCAAGGCGGCAGCTCCCCTGCATAATTTCACAGCACCAATACCTTGGTGAGCAGCACAAGCTGCTTGTGGGCAAAGAATCAAAATTCATAGAATAAATTATACGCGCTAAATTATTTGCCCAGCTTTGTTGATTATCTGCAGTTAAAAAGTTGGAGGGAGCTGAGCTGCTCTGCGCATAAACGCCAGACAGATCCTTGCAGGCAGGAGGTGCTCGGCTTTGGCACAGGGAGGAGCAGAGCTGCCTGGAGCTGCTGCAGACCCGCTCCCCTCCAGCCTCCCGGGGGGCTGGCATGGGTGGCAGCCCCACCAGGCAGGCGAAGAAGCTGCTACAAACACCTTGGTGGGTTTACTACAGATTTACTCAGCGAGCTGCAGTTTGGTGGTGCTCCTACGCATAAAGAGGGGTTTACTCTTTGCTGGCTGAATGAAACGTTTGAGATGTTATAGAATGCATAAAGAGGGTGAGGTGAAAGGATCAGAACGAGCACAGGGGTTTGCAGCCCAAGCTGTGGATGACCCATGCGTGGAGGAGAAGAAGGGTCCTGCTCCTCCTGTGCCCGGCCAAGCCCCTCTCCCCTGCCAAGAGGAGGAAGCTCTCAGTGGGTCAGCATGTTGAAGGTCTGTGATTGAGCTCGATGATGAATCGCAGCTTGATGACTTCCTCTACATCAATGGAGCTGAACTGGCTTGGGGAAACTGTTTGATTTAAGAAGAATAGGCCTAATTTTGGAAGTGCTTCACACCCATCAATCTAAGTGAAATTCATTTATCTGAGGCACAGCTGATACGTCTCCCATTTACATAGCACTAAGTGCCTCACAATCCTTGATATATTGAAGCTCACAGCAGGGGAAGAGGATAACGCTGCTATCCCCTTTCGCAGGCGGAGAAGGGATTTTGCAGCGTAATCCAATGAGCCACGGGAGCCAAATGGGTGCCAGGACCCGGGCTGGGAGCGGCGTCCACTCCCCGGCCACGCTGTGGGGTGGACAGGCGGACAGGGTGGGCAGGGGGACAGGTGGACAGGTGGACAGGTGGACAGGCGGACAGGCGGACAGGTGGACAGGGTGGGCAGGGCGGCTGCGCAGGCACCGGGTCCGGCGTCTGCAGGGAGGGGGCAGAAGGAGCTTCAAAGCATTTCCCATCTCCCATCTAACAGGGTTTTATGAAGTGTTTGCAGTAGTGTCTCAAAGGCAGGGTTGGGAGGCAGAGTGGGAATCACAGCGGTATCTGATGGAAGAGATATTTAGAGGGAAGAGACATATGGCATCTTAAATAAAAACAACCTACTCAGTGGTTAATCTGCACTTGAAAAACCTCCAGGACGGACTCGTCTGTCTCCCGCTGCAGCCCTGCCACGCTGCCGGCTGGGCAGAGCTGCAGCAGCTGCAGTTAATGCTGCTGGGCTGGGGGGCTGGGGGGACCAAAGCACCTTCCCCACCTCTCAGTGGGTCCTGCATGGCCGCTCCTAAAGTTTCCAGCCTGAGGTGGAGAGGCCAGGGGGTCGGTGGGCGATGGGACCGGGACCCCTGGGAGCAGCCCCCATCCAGCACCCTCCTCTACAGCTCTGCCTTCGGTGGGCTGAAAACAGAAGCAGGCAGGAAAAACAAGAACCTTCTTCCTGCAACTCTCCACGGGCACTTAGGACAGTGATGGAATACTTGGGCAATCGCACAATGTTTGTTTAATGCCAAAACTATCCTGGCCACTTTACAAACAAGCATGAGTAATGGCAGAGCGGGGGGGCAGAAGTTTCTCTCTCTTCCTCTGAGATCTTCTGAGTGTGCACTTCTGCCGTGATTTATCCTTGTTGCAACCTTATCGGCTCACTGGGGATGTAAATCAAGCAACCCGACATTTTACCCGGAATTCCAGTTATTTATACTTAGATTGAAAGGGTATAATTACGGCTGCTAAAAACGGCCCGGCAGAGAGGAGGGACACAGGTGTCTGTCTCCGTGGAGGTTGGGGATGGAAAAGTCCCTGCTGGCTCCCTGCCTGTCCCTGCGCATCAGGGGCCTCTTGCACCTTTGCTGAGGCTGAGGGTGGGAGCAGGGGTGGAGCCACAGTCGGGCCATCAGTCCCCTGGGCTTCTGGAAAGGGTCTGACCCAGCTCTCTGCCCGTTCTCCATCTCTGTGTCCAGCCTGGGACTGGAGAAGGCGTGCCAAGGTGATCCGGGCAGGGCTCCAACACAGCTGCTCCTGCACCTTCCCGATCTGCCCCAGCCCTGCTGATGCAGTTGGGCTTCGGCTCAGGCCGTGTTTGAGGCCGTGGTTAGGATGGTGTGAGGCTCACTGGCAGTACTGGCACCCCATGCCAGCCAGGCAGCACGAGGGATGCTCGCAGGGTCTGCCTGGTCCCCATCCCACCCACATCCAGCCAGGCTAATTCCATGGCAGCCTGCTGCACAAGTCCACTGCCAAATTTGCCTTCAGCTCCAGGCAGCCGCTGCCTGTTTCATCTGTAAGTTGCCATGTACTTGAACAGCATCTCCCTGATCCCTTGTAATCTCGTTTTTTTCCACTGCTCCCAGACATCTCCCCCTCCCCTTCCCTCCCCCGGCAGCTGCGGAGCCAGCAGCAGCCCCACAGGCCCGTTAAAGGCTGGAGAGCGTCCTGGCAGTGCCCGTGGCCCCTGAGCCAGCCCTGGCCAGGCCAGCAGGGGACAGCAGCCACATCCCTGCAGGACATGGGGATGCAGCGCCAGGGCCACCAGGCGCCTCCCCAGGATGCCCTTCAGAGGCCCAGCATGAAAGACATCTAAAATTCATAAATGTCAAGGAGGAAAGGAAGCAAGGACACCTAAATATAGAAATCCAAACACCTCTTTTTAGGCTACAGAAGCAGCGTGATGTGCACAGCCTAAAAGCCTCCTTAGGCTTGAGCCTGGCTCAGCACTGAAGGGCAGGGCAGTGACTTGGGAGGGAGGTGCGTTCATCCTCCTGGAGTCAAGGTAGCAAAGGCTGACTCCAGGAACATGTGCACACCTTCTCCCCTCCTCCTCTGCTCAGGAGAGCCCACCTGAGCACTGCCTCCAGCTCTGGAGTCCCCAGGGGAAGGTAGACACGGACCTTCTACATCCAGACCAGAGAAGGACCACAAAGATGTTCAGAGGGCTCAGCATCTCGACAGCCCATCCTCATGCTCCTGATCCCAGATCTTTCTGTCTCAGGAGTTGCTGGGAGAGCTCTGCAATGTCTTGTTTGTCCTGCACACGTTCAGGAGCTTCCCCGGGTTCACATGCTCCTACCAAAGCCTGCCTTGGGAGATGGAAGTGAAACCCCTGTTGTTTCTGAGTTGAGAATGGCTTTTCTTTCTGTTCCACAGGAAGTCTCACTGTTCACTTCTCCATTCTGCTGCCAGAGGAACAGAAATGGGTCCCAAAGTGTCTGGGGCTTGCTGTGGAAGGAAGATTCTGATTTTCCTACAGGGAATCGTGTAGCAGGAACAGCTGAAACCCAAGAAGAAACACAGGGCTGTCAGAATCTTCAGTTCCTGCTTTAATTATTAGTCTGGTGGGATTTTCTCAGAAATTGTATTTCCACAGTGATAACTGTTATCACTTTATTTGAGTCTCGGCTATTCAGAGCGAGCAGGATCAGTGCAGGGAGGAGCCTCCAGGACACATCCACAAGCACCAAGTGTTGGCTCCCTCTGCCCGGGGCAGCCGGGCGGGCACTGCTGCCTCCTGGAGCACCCCCGGGCTGCAGAGCTGCCTGGCAGGACCCTGCCCGTGTTCCCTGGAAGCGAGGTGGGATGGAAACGGGATGCCAGCTCTCTCCAGTCCTATCACTTTTGTTGGGAAGCTTTATCTTTTTAATTTGTTGCCTATCATGCATCGTCTGATTCATTATTGCTCCTCTGCAGGGAGGACGGGAGTTTCAGAGCAGCTCCGGCCGTGCCCCCCCCCGGCTGGGGCGCTGCTCCGTCGGTAAAAATGACTCAGCATCTGCCTGCTCCGTGGGCATTTCACAGGCGCGTTATTAAAAAGTACACGGTGCACGCATGGACCATAAATCCGGGCTGGGGCTGCCGGCACATCCCCGGGCCGGGGCCGCCCCCGCCGGCCCCGCAGCGCCGGCCTTCAATCGCCGCGGCGGCCGGGGGTGCCTTGAGCTGCTCGGCGTGTCCTTCAGCGGCAGCAGGCAGCAGCGGGCGCAGTAAAATTCCCTTTACGGCCGCATCTCTCCATCAGCACGGCCAGAGGCGCTCCCTGAAGGAGCCTTCCCGCTCCTGCCGAGCTGGAGGAGGCCGGGAAAGGGCTCGGGAAGGTGCTGCGGCAGGACGAGCAGTAATGAAATGCAGTTGAACATTTCCAGCGCTGAGTAAACCATATGTCTTCATAATTTGATTGTGCCCCGGTCCCCCAGGTACCTCCCAGCTCTATTGAACACCGATGGAGTTATTTGGAATCATAAATAATATTATCAAAGAGGGTCTGCTGGGTAAACAGAGCTGGTGTATAAATTGTCGGCGGCGGTATTGATTGTTCTGAGCTGACTAATGAATTATTCTGTTTAAGGGGCTGTGGAAATAGCGCTCAGCGTTTCCAAGGAAGGCCCTTTGGATGTTCCCCCGGCGCTGCTGGGCTTTGCTGCGCCCTTGGCCGGGCACAGCCCCCGCCAGCAGCCCCTAGCGCAGCGAGGCCAGGGCAAGTGCCCAGGGGCGTGTTAACCACAGGGGCGTGCCACAGGCGCCCGCAAACACATCAAAAACATCGCCCTACCCTTCAGTCGCACCGCTTCGTCTTCACCTCCTCCTTTCTCCTCTCCCCCGTCTCCCTCCCTCTTTATTGACCCGATGTGGGGCGTGGGGCTGCTCTCAGAGGGGCACCAGAGACTTGCCAAGGCCACCCAAGGCTTCCCAGCCCATCCCAGGTGGGCTCTGCTCCCTTCCTGCAGGGAGCCCAGGCACTTCTCCCTCCTCTTTCCATATCTTGGCTTTTGGACCTTGCATCTCTGTAAATTGGGGCTTTTCCCCCCGCTGCTTTACTCCCTGCCCCAGAAAGAGGAGAAATGAGCCATCCTTTTAAACAGGACTTGCCTATTTTTCCCTCACCTGCATAATGGGTTCTGTTAAATTTCCAGTTTTCCATCCCTTTGATGTGCGGGACTCCAAACGCTTCCCGCTAATCTCATGCAGCAGCGCCGGAGACGCTGACGGCGCTGGCGGGGAGATGGCAGGGAACCAACCCGCAATTACTGGCCTTTGGGGGCTGGGGCAGCACGGAGACACAGCTCATTTTAAAATAAATTATGCCATTAAAACAGTTTTGTTCTTTTCCCCCGCTTTTTGGGTACAGGCTCAGCAGGGAAGAGGCAGAGCAGGAGCATCCCGGCGCAGCCACGGCCGCCTGGGGCAGGAGGAAGAGGAGGGCGGCTGTGCCTGGGAACAAGCCCTGCCGCTGGGTCCCGCCCACCAAGGGTGTTCTTCCCATTTTCCTGGGAATGTGGCTGTGCCTGCTGTTCTGAGGGCAGAACTTTTAAAGGAAGCCCGGTTATTTTCCCTCTGAAGCAGAGCAGGATCATTTTCCCCTGCCCCTTTTGTCAGACCATTCAGCATTACTGAATTAATCGTTTTCCCTTTTTTCCCAAAGCCTGGGAGGACCCGTGCTCACCGCTGTGGGTTTAGCATCCAGGGAATTCAAGCACTTGCCTCAATTTCCGTGAACATTTCGATGTTGCCGTGTCCTTTCCGATGGGCAGCGCTGGGCAGAGCCCCAGCTCAGCATCTCGTGGGGAGTGAGGCCAGCTGTTCTCCAGACGGGATTTGTTTCAGGAATGAAGGTTTGGGGAGCTCCTGAAGGATGTTCTCCCCTTTGCTGCGGCTCGGGGAGTGCTGCTGTGTCCCACGGAGGGCTCTGGAGCAGGAGGGAGCGGGATGCCTGGCAGCTCCTGCCCACGGGAGCACGAGGGACGCGCCCCTCTGCTCCAGGTGTGGAAGGCTGGGAAGGGGTTAAGGAGAGCACCCAGGAGCTGAGTGTCCAGCGGGGCTCAGGCCATTTAATTAGTGTCCCGTGCTCCGGAGTTCGATAGAGTTTCCCCCCAGGAGGAGAGCACCAGCTCACATATATTGCCTGTTATCTTTCAAGTACTCTGAGCAGAATGCTTTTTCAGTAACCTCATCAAAGGATAAGCCAGGATTCAGATAAGCTTTTCAAGGAGGAAGTCAGGGTTATAATTTTCAGAGACTTCTGAATGTCACCTCCAATTTTCGGCTCTGCCGTTGGAGCGGCCGCTTTTGGAAGGCACCCAGCCTCAGATATTGAAATGGGTGACCTGTGCACTCCGGCCTCCTCAGTTCCTGGTCATCGTCAGCCTGGCAGATCTTGGAGTTAAACGTGCCCGAGATTTCTGACTTTATAATAATGTGCTTTCTCAGAAGTGCAAATTACAGAGGAATTGGTGCTAAACTCCCCATTAACTATAGAGCCCGAGAAATCCTCGGTGTCCCAAATTACTTGTCACTTTCTCTGCAACGTGGCATAATTTCGTTGCTTAAAAAAAAATAAATAAAGGGCTGTAATTTGAAGTTTCAGTGGAATTCCTAATTGAGTGTGTGGCTCCCTTTGTAGTGGGCTGTGCCCCCCTCAGTGGGTCTGGCACCCCTTGGGCACCACAAGGCCCTGTGTGCCACCCCCCAGCGATGCTCCCCCCATCCCAGGGGGTCCTTGGGGTGCTGGGGCCCCTCCTGCAGCCCACAGGAGTCACAGGGGCTGGAGGGGACAGGCTGGAGGTGGCAGGAGAACTCCATCTCAGGCTGTGCCCAGAGCTGAGGCAGCTCCTGTGCCTGTAGGGCCCCTGTGTCTCATGGAAAAATCAGCTAATTAGGTTTGGATATGGGTTCACTCTCCAGAGCAGGAGGTGGAAAACAGATCCAGTCAGTGGCATCGATGGGCAGGCAAGGAAGGAGAGTCTGAACTGATGGGGGTTTGGCGAATTGCATTTTGCTGTGAATTACAAACAGCTTCTGGCTGCTTTTCCAAGTGCACCTTTTTAGCTTTCATTCATGACCACAAGATCTACCCCCAAAATTACCTGCACTGATTAAAAAGGACTTTTAGGTAAATACAGGGAGGGGAAAGCCAGGGGAAAACAATGTCCAAGGTGTTTTCTTCTTTCACTAACGCCTGCTGGAGGGGCCCCAGCACAGCAGCAGAGCTCCCTTCCCACGGGAGCAAGGCTGGGATGCTGCACGGGTTAAAAAGGAGTCGGCACCGGCTCAGTGCCTTTTCTTCCCTTCTAGTTTTTTTTTTTTTCTTCTTTTTCCCTCCTGTCTGAATCAATAATTAAGCATATTCTAAGTAGTACAGTTTTGCTTGAAATTTTCCATTTGGCTTGGGCATCAGTTGGAAATGAAATATTTAGAGGACAGAATATAGTAATAAAGCCAAGACACATTTTTCTGCTAGTATATTTTATTTATTTTGTTTAATAATGAGGTTCTGTGTCTGTCTCTACCCCCCTCCGTATCAGTGGCTTTCTCCTCTTCCCCTTTCCTTTGGAGGCAGGAGATAATATCCCCCTTTTAAAAAAATAATAAAGTCTGGCTTGTCTAACAAATCAGGCCCTGTGCTCTGATGTTGTAAGTGTTCAAAGGAGCTTCCCAGAAGGCTGAGGGAGGGGAGGAACCCAGCGCCGAGGCTCCTGCTCTGCTCGTCCATCTGCAAGGACAAAGCCAGAGGGATTCCTCTGCTTAAAATTATTTGTTCCCCAGCGCAGCACCTTTAATAATTCCCCGGGAAGGAAATGGATCCTGGGCAGGCGGGAGCACAGCCCGCCCTGCCCCGTCTCCCCTCGGCACCTCTGCATTTCCTCCTGTGACATCTGCTCTGGCTCCTCGGGGCCCTTTCCCCGCTCTGCCAGCAGGGTCGAGGTGTTTGCAGGAAGCTTTTCCCTGGGGAATGCCGTGGATGCATTACAGATGCTGCTGGCAGGGCAGGGAGAAGGGCTGGAATGCTGAGTGCTGGGCCAGGGGAGGCTGTGGGAGCTGATCCTTCCCTTGCCACATCCCTCAGCCCGTGGTGGTTGGAAATGCCTGTGCTGCCCCACCAAAATCCTTGTGACTTCAACGCTTTTCTCCCCCATTCTGTTTTTGGGATGTAAAAGCAAATGTAAATCCCTCAAATAGAAATTACTCCCAGGAAATTCCTATCATGTACAGAGGAGCACTTCATCCCAACAGCTTCAAAATGCTTCCCTCTGATTTTGATCTTTTCTTCAAAACCTGTTTACAGTTAAAAAAAATAAATAACTGTGTCTGTGTTTGAGATTGTGAGTATTTGAAATGGGGTTTCTTGGTGTGCAGAAGCTCTTGTCTGAAAAGCAAATGAAGTTTCCCAGCAAAGGAAGGAAACCTGGAGCTTCTCTGGCTCCAAGGAGACAACAGGTCCCGTGGGACATCAGGGCCTGGTTTTGTCACCAGGTCTGGGTGTGGCTCCTTTCCCTGTGTGGCCGTGGCAGGGCAGGGGTTTGTGTGGAGCCCAGGCTCTGTCGTGGTTCCAGGGCTTCTGGTGCATCCCAGGCTGGGGCTGTCCCTGTCACCTCCCACAGAAGGTCCCAGCTCCCACTCAGGGTTGCTCCTACACTTCAGATAAATATTTTCTGTACATTTGAACCGGAAAAGAGGACAGAAGCTGAGCCCCTTTGGGTGGGATTGTGCTGTGTTTGAGAAGTCAAATCTGTTCTTCTCAGAGAATTATGGGTGCCCAAAATTGAGAGTTTTCTGGTATTTGCTCAGGCCTGTGTCTCATGCCATGTGCTCCCAGGAGGAAAGGCTTGTGCAGGAATTCAATCACAGGATCCTGAGTGAAACAGAGGGGAGTTAGAGATTCCCTGGGCCTGATTCCCATGCTGCTCTGTCAGAATTCCCAGGGAATGCTGCTCTGTCAGGATGCTGCTCCTGTCTGTCCTTTTCCAGCCTCTGTGCTTCTGCAGCAGCCTTGCCACGTGATTTCCCCTCCTGGCCCAAATCTTGACCCTGTTTTGGGCAGCCAGGGCTGAGTTTGGGTTCCATTTCCCTTTCCTGTGAGCAGAACCAGTGCTTTGGGCTCTCCAGGGCAGTTTGGGGCTGGGCTGAGCACGAGGGAGGCCGGGGGAGCAGGGCAGCCCTCCTGGATGCTGCTGCAGCTCATCCTCAATAATAGTTTTCCCATCGTTAATATTGTTGTTGAACTGCTGCATTCTCACTCAGCCAGAGCTAATTATAATAATTAACAGACAACTCATGAACTTGTCAAACTGGTAATTACAAACCACGGAGACTTTTATCATCGGGAGATCGCTCAGGAGGGGCACAGGGGCGCCAAGCCCCTCTGGGTGAGCTCCGTGCCCCGGGCCCGGCTGCAGAGCCCAGCCACAAACCCGGCCCCCCCACGCCCTGCTGAGCAGGGAGCTGGCGCTGCAGTGTCCAAAATAAATAAGGGACAAAGGCAAGCAGTTGCCTGCAGATGCCCAGGCAGCCCAGGACAGGCGGGCAGGGCTGCTGCCAGCACACGCCGCAGGCTCTGGCTGGGCTCCGGCTCCGGGCAGCTCGGGAGGATGCTCAGCTTGAGCTTTCCTCAGCTTCCCTTCCCTCCTTTGGCCATCTTCTTCCACGGAGAGGGACCCTGCGGTCCCTGTGCTTCCCTCTCCCACCCTGCCCCGGCAGGGATTTGGGGACTCGGGCTGTGCCTCTCCCGGGAATCCCTGTGCGGTCACCGGCACCGCTCCCTCCTCTGCACCTCTCCTGGCAAGTTTGGCTCAGAAATTCTCCGAGTTTCCTCCCGTGCCGTGCCTTTTGTGAGCTTTCTCTCCCGGACAGCAAACAACAAATGGTCCTTTTCACCCGGGAGATAAGATTGTTCATCTTCCAAAGTCACCGGCACTCGCAGTGCCGGGTCTGGAGCGGTTTGAATAATGAGCCTTCGGGAGAACTCGTGTTTCTCTTTGTGTCCTTTTCTTAACAAAGACCTGAGGCTCCCAAGGCAGCGGCGGCTCCGCCAGGCACCGAACGCGACAGGGGCTGCTTCTGAAGGGCACAAGTTACAGAGAAGATTTTCTTTTCTTCCTTATTTTTTTTTTCTCCCCCACTTTTCCAATTGTATTTTTGTCATGCGCCGTCGCTGAACAATCGGTCCTTTATAGAAAAATTCCCACCAGGAGCGATAGGAGTGCTGCTGCCAGATCCCCTCCTCCCTTACAACCACTATCTTGCAGTGCCTCGCATACACATTTCAATCTGAAAAGCCAACCACAAGTTCCCTGTGTCCTTAAATCCTTGCTTTTGTGGCACCCATCCTCCCTCGGCCTCTCTCCTCCTTTGCATTCCGCAGCTTCCCCCTCCCGGCTCCGGTGCATTCCCGCTGGATGCCCGCAGCATCCCTGGGGAAAGACACCGCTCTCCCGTGCCCCCGTGTGCGGCACCCAGCGCCGGGCAAGGCAGAGAGGGAAAGGCTTCCAGCACAGACTGGAAACCTTCTCTCGTCCCCTTCCTGTCCTGGCTTTGCCTCTCCTCTGACTGCCAGGAGTGTAACAAGAGAATAGAGCTGTTCTCGCAGTGTCTGCAGCTTCCCCGAGGAGGATCAGCACCACGAACTGCTCCTCAGCCCGGTGGCTGAACGTGCTGGGCCCTAAAGGTGGCTGGAAATGTTCCCACCGGAGCTGCAACGCTTTGTGCTTCAGCTACCTCAGAGCTGGGACCTGTTGCTGTGCTAGAAATGGAGAGAAATGAAAATAAGGAAAGTGCAGGAAAGCTTCCTCCAGCAGTGATCCACGGTGCAGCCACAGAAGAGGCAGGAACAATTCACTTCCCAGCCACCAAACTTGCAAAGGTGCATGTGAAAACTCCAGCTGGGTTTTCCTTCCTTTGGTGCCTTCCAGAAGTGCCATTCCCCACATTCCCCGGGCTCTGGTGCCCGCAGCCAGCCTGGCCTGGGCTCCCCTGAGGGGACCACCACCCCTTGGACAAGACCAGGCACTGCTGAGACCCCCAGGAATCTGCTGGAGGAGCACCCCAGGCACTGGGCTCCGTCCAGGGGCTGTGGAGAGGAGCAGAGCAAGGGGCCAGAGCTGCCCTTGCCAGGCTGCTGCACGGAATGGCACATTGGAGCATTTAAAATACATTAAAGGAGCCCTCCCTTTGAAGTGGGAAACTATTTCTATTTAATCAGAGAGAAACAACTTTTCAAAAGATTTCCACCCCCCCTTCCTCTTTACCTTCAGCTGTCTGGCTTCTCCTGTGGATAGTACCATGAATAAAACATGCATATCCCAATTAAATCTTGATTTAATTTCTCTTCTTTGCAAAGCTGATGAACTCGAGTGCTTTCATAAAGACACGAGCATTAGCATTCTTTTGTGCTGCACCAGCCAGTCAGAGGAACAAGGGACTGAAATAATCACCCGCCTCTCTCCTGGCCTTGCCAAGCTCTGCTCTGGCTGGAGAATAAACCCTCGGCTGGGATCATCCTCTGGAGCAGCAGCCGGGCTGGGAAAAAGAGATCGGTAAATGGTGCAACAAAGTTTGGTTTCTGAACTAAAAATCATGCAGCAAAATCGCTCTTGGAAAAGGTCTGTTCTTTCAGGAAGTAATGAAGCCCTAAAAAACCAGCACACCTCAAAGTTTCTTTGCTGGAGACCTTTTTCTTTTAAAAAAAAAAAAAAAAAGAAAAAAAAAAAAAGAAAAAAAAAAAAAAAAGAAAAAAAAAAAAAGGTCCATAAGCTCTCTCAGAACAAACTTCCCCCAGAAAATTGTTTTTGCCCTTCCATTTTTAATAGGGATTTTTGAAATTCATTTCCTGCGTGGCTCTATACGGAGCTGCTGAAATGTCACCATGGTGATTGTCCTCGTGACATTTCCATTCAGGTTTTACAGCAGGAAAACAAACACATTGCTGGGCTGGGACAGGGGCTGGAGGGCGCTGGGGAGGGGCTGCACCCTCATGGCCGTGGGGACAGGGACAGGACCCCCCAGCAGCCCCGGCACAGCTGGCAGGGGCAGTGCAGGGTGCCTTGCCAGGGCCACGCTCCGGGTGAGCCCTCCTGGCTTTTCCCTCACAGAATCCCCCTGGAGCTGCCCTGCAGCAGGCCATGGCGTGGGTGGGCTCCCTCTCCCTCCCAGCTGACCCCTCCTGCTGGATCAGTATTCCAGGCTGCATTTTGTAGCAGCAGCTATTTATTTACACCCCAAGGAAGTTTTGCTCCGAGTCGGTTCTGATTTACGGCTGCGCCGCTGTGTGCGTGCAGCCTTGGAAATATTGGATTTATTGGCTGTGCCAGACCCCGTGTGCTGGCCTTGGCAGTGCCAGCACGTCCTGTGCCAGAGCTCTGGGCTCTGCTGTCACCTCCTTGGGGGTGGGGGACCCTCCTGTGCGCCCCGATCCCGGCTGTGCTGTGGGGAAGGGCAGCCCGGCCCTGCTTCCCCCCCCGGGCAGCAGAGAGGGGCAGGAGGATTCCTCAGGGGGGTGTGCAGGGGGAGAAGGCAGGGAGTGAGACCCTGCCACCTGTTTGGATGGATAATGAAACCTGCCCCAAGCACCGCCAGCCTTCCTTTTATCACTGCATCGTTCATTAGGAAACCAGAAAGAATTAGCGTTATCAGATGGAGAAAAACATTAATAGCAGGAATGGGAGAGAGAGCAGGAATTTGGGGTGAGTTAATTAAACCACACATCCTCAATCGCCTGTGAAGGGGCTGGACAGGCTTCCTCGGACTCCACTGCCCTGAGAGCACAAAATTCCATCTGGGAGGAAGAACAGTCTGCTGGGGCGAGGAGCAGCGTGTGTGTGTGTGTTCCCAGCTGTGGAGGCAGGCTGGGAGCTCCAGCAGCAGCACTGCTTTCCATCCTGGATAAATCCTGTCCTGTATCTCCCCAGCAACCCCTTGGCTGTGTGTGAGTGGCTGGGAACACTGCAGCCTCCGTGGGGTTAAAGAAGAGAGGCACCCTCGTGCTAAGTTAGGGCAAAGCTCAATTAAGTTGGGAACTGAAATGGATAATTCCATTAAAACGGATTTATTCGCTGCGCTGCTGCCGATACCCGTCATGCTGAGGGCCAGCTTCAATGGAAGTTTGTATTTTCCCAACTTTGCTCAGTGTCCTTGTCACCCCAGGCGCCTGTGGGAGGTGGAGGAGCCGTCAGGACGAGGCAGAGCTGGAGCTGGAGGTCCCTGACCCTCGGCGGGGCCCTGGCAGAGCTGGGCCCGGCTGTGCTGGAGCAGAGCCAGGAGCTGGCCCCAGCTGCTCTGGGACAGGAGCAGTGCTGCTCCCTGTGCTGGAAAGAGATGAAGCTCAGCGCTGGGTGTGATGCAGCTCCCTCTGCACCTTCCCTGGAACCAGCCTCACTTTTAGCTTTAATTTGTAGTCGGGGCTGGCAAGGCACAGGAGCAAAGAAGAGCTTTTATGGGGAGGGCATGGCTGTCCCTGTGCCAGCCCCTGTGCCCAGGCACAGCTTCAGGAAAGCTCCCGAAATCCTCCTGGCGGCCCTGAGGCAGAGGGCATCCATCACCTTCCCGTGCCCGTCTGCATCGGCACCCAGCCCCAGCTCTGCACCCCTGCCACTCATCCCGGGAGCATCAGGGGGAGATAAAAACAAACCTTGAACACTTAAGGAAGGGAATTGTTTCATTCTCTCCAAAGGTCGGTCGCTTTAAACTCGGTTCAAGCCACCGGGGCACCTTTGAGTTTCACTTCTTCTGTTTAATTCCCAACAGTTCGTTAAAGTCTGACCCTGCTGCTCTCAGTGATGGCTCACGATGGCCAGGCAGGCACAAGCCCTTCTGCTTCTCAGGCCCTTAAACTGCCAGGGAGATTTTAGGGTCTCTGCTTAATATTTCTGGTAGTGACTCGGTGGCTGTGGGAACCCTTGGCAAGCGGCAGAGAGCAGAAAAAGCAGAAGATAACAGGAAAGAAGAGAACGGAGCCACCCTATGCCATTTCTTGTGAGCTGAGGAAAGGTCAGGGGAGATTGTGGGCAGTTATCTCCCTGCTGCCACTGATAAAGCTCAGGAGAGCTCATGGCCACCACTGGCTGCTTCAAACAAAGAGATATTTAATTAAAGCCCACAAAAAGAAAAGGAAGGATAAGTGCTTTAGAGATAAATTCCTATCACCCAGCCAGGCTCGAAGGTCCACGAAAGCTGAGATTTAATCCTCCTGCAGGTGCGTGGGCATCAGCTCTGCGCTCTGTGCCCGGGGGCAGCCCAGCCCGGGGCTCTCAGCTTTGCCCGGGCTGGATCAGGCCCTGTTCACACCTGGGCTGTCCCTGTCCGTCCATCCCTGTATCCCTGTGCGCGGCCTGTCCGAGCATCCCGGCCCTTCCCAAAGGGGGGGTTCAGCCGAGGCAGGCGCGCCTGGGCAGGCTCTGGCCGCCGAGGGGATTTAGACATCACACTTTATTTGTTTGCATAATTAAAGCAGAGGTGGATGTGGCGCACCCCTGCCCGCCCGCCCAGGGCCCTCCGAGGAAGGTGTTGATTGCTCGATGGGGGGTTTGGGCAGAGCCGGGTCCCCCAAGAGCGACAGTTTAATAAAAACACCAGCATGATTTATCATCTCTCAGGCTTGGGAGCAGCCTCTCTCTCCAGGTTAAAAAAAAAAAAAAAAAAAAAAAATCCTCTGAATCCCCTCTCTTAATTTGCATAGGTAATGGTCATATCATTAACAGCTCATTAGGAGGAGAGCGGGGGTGACAAAACAAAAAAGTCGGAAACGCTGAGCTAGAGAGGAGCCAGGTCCCTGCCGGGGAGGAGACGCGAGGGCCCTCCGAAGTGAGGGTTAAAAAAGCCGGAGCCGCGCCTGGGAGCCGGGAAAACGTGCCAGGAGGATCCACGGGTCATTTAGAGCTTATGAAATGTAACGTATGAGGAGCGATGTGCTGAATGAAGGTTAAAATTGTCCTGTGGTGCCCATGGCAGCCCTGAACGGCGTGTGCTGGGGAGCGCCCGCGCCGCCTTCAAGGTGAAACGGATGGGAGGGAGAAAATTGAATTGTCGTGCAGAGAAGGGGCTGGGACGGAGCTGGCACAGGGAGGGAGATGGCACAGGGGTGGGGACGGCACAGGGAAATGGCACACAGAGATGGCACAGGGAAATGGCACACAGAGATGGCACAGGGAAATGGCACACGGAGATGGCACAGGGAGATGGCACAGGGATGGAAATGGCACACAGAGATGGCACAGGGAGGGAGATGGCACACAGAGGCACACGGAGATGGCACAGGGATGGAAATGGCACACAGAGATGGCACACGGAGATGGCACAGGGGTGGAGCTGCACACGGGTGACGCTCCTGGGTCCTGCTCTCCGGGGTCCCCGTGCAGGGTCCCCACAGCCACAGCTGAAATGTCACCTCCCCCCGGCCCCGTGCTTCTCCGAGTGCCCTACGGGTACCGGGGAATTCCAAGAATGGGAGAACATAACAGTAACAACAACACTCGGTAGTCTGAGTGTGAGGCAGCCCTGGTGACCGGGGCTTTTGTCCCGAGCTGACAAATTAACATCCCGGGATCAGGCTCCCCTGCCGGTAACGCTCCCGGGGTGCTTCATTTGCATGTTAATAACTAGAAAAAGAACCAGAAGAGAAAAGCAGAACTAGTTCGGACAACTTTCGGGAGAAGCTGGAAATAAAAGCAGGAACTGCCTCCTGTGTCCTGGGAGGGTAATTCCAATTGCTCCACGTGGGGATCCGCCTCTCCCCTTTCCATTTTGAGACACCGCTTTCCGGGAAGCGCTGTCACCCAGGAGGACGCCTGGCTGGAAAACTCGCACTGACACTCTGATTTACTCCTGTTTATTGTCCCTGCTGCTCTGCTGGCCTTTAATTGTGGTTATTTTAGGACAGAAGTGCGGTGGGGGATTTGGGGATGTGTCATTCACTGCTCGGGTGCCCATCAGCCGCTGAGCGCAAACCCAGCCCTTCAGCGAGGTGTGACACCAAGCTGCTACCCCCTCAAAATCAAATTGCTGCCAGCCCTGGCCACATCAAATCAGACCCTCTGTCCCCCTGCTTCCCTAGGGATGGGTGAGGAGCATCCATCGCCTCCGGAGAGCCCTGGGCATGGCTGCTCCTGCAGCAGGGCCAGGGCTGTGCGGGTGGGGGGCCGGGATTGCTCCTCTCTCCCCTCTCCTCTCCTTCTGGCTCCGTTTTGCTCGCTCACAGTGGAGGGAGCATCATCTCCTTGGCGCTGCAAATCCTCTCCAGCAGCCAGAAAGCCCCGACAGCTGCCACGGCTTCTGGGAAACCTCTGGGAGAGCTGGCAGCGGGGCCGGGCCGCCCGGCCGAGGCTTCTGTTCCCCCGCTCCCTGCGCTCCCGCAGCCCGCTCCTTCCGAGGGAGGGAGGTTCCCAACACCTCTGGGGGCAGGGGGAGAACTCCAGGTGGGAAAGCCCCCCTCCACCGACCGGCTCGAGAAAAACCAGGACTCTTAATGCTAAGCTCCAGCCCGTGTAACACAGAAAATGGTATTAAAGGATTTGCTTTTCATGACCATAATTCAGAGTTAGCGTACATTTGATGTTTAATGTATGAACCACAGGTGATTTCAGACTGGCATGGCCTTTTCTAAATAGTGTTTTAATCTTAGGGGGTTTTTCAGTTTTTTAAGGTTTGGCTACTCAGCCTGTCAGACAAGAGGAGAACAAAACCACAGCAAAGCTGGGTATGAGAATCCAATGTGGGCAGAGGCTTTTGTTCCATCTTTTATTGAGGTTTTACCTCTAATCTCTGCCTTTTGATGCAATTTAAGATTAAGGAAATGAAAGGCAAGGCTGCCTGCAAGCAGTTATCCAAACAGGACAGCCGAGGGGCGCTTCCAGGCACTGCTGAAAGAGGCTTTGGGCAGCTTTCCCCAAAGGGAGACTCTGCAGCTGCTCCCGAGGTCCTGGGGCAGTGGGAGCGAGGCCTCTCCCACCCTCCTGCCATCCCAACGCCATCCCCATCCACGGGGGAGCGATTCCTGGAGGAGCAGGTGTTGGCATGCTGGCTTCAGGGACCTGCTGCGGGCCCCAGGGAGGTCCCAGCTGAGGTGTGGGAATAAATCCCTGTGCTGCATTCCCTTTTGGGCATGTCCCCTACCCCATGGGCACCCCAAAACCATGGGCAGCAGTCGTATTCCCAGCTGGTGCACACCTTGAATGGCTCAGAAAATGGGGGAAACCAAGCTCCTGCCAGGAAAAACAACTCAAATAATCAAGCCCCTTTGTGTGGCACCAGTGATAAATTCGTGCTACTTACCCTGACGAGCTGAAAGGTCACGAGCAGACCTTCCAAAATAATTATTAAATAACTTTGCCATTTGTTCAGGATCAGTTGTGACCTTATTACTGGGAGCAGGAGATGATATCTCCACATCCTGGGCACGGATCCAAGGAGGTCATTAGTAACAATGCTCCATCCCAAATTTTGCAAGGGGAGGGAGGATTTCTCTCCAACCAACACATGGAGCTTTCCAGGCTTTTGTCTGGCTGGTAAACGACCTGTGAGCACTCGGAAGATCCATCTTCCCTCTTCCCATCATATATATGTTTCAGTAGCCTTGAAGGGGGCAAAGGGCAGAGTCGGGAAGAAATGCTCTGTCACTGCAAATCTTTTAGCTCAGCAAAGAATCAAGAACCATAAATAAATTCCTCTTTAGTGCTGGGACATCTGCCTCGCTGTGTGCCTGTGGTGGCACCAGTCACACACAGGATGTGTCTTTAGACCCAAAATGGAGATGGGAACCAACAAAGCAAGGGTTGTTCCCGTGAAGTAAAACGAAGTTTCCTGTGGCCCTGTGCAAGCTCATTTCCACTCAAATTAAACACTGTTTGGGGGGGGGAAAAAAAGGGGAAAAAAAAAAAAAAAAGGAAAAAGCAGCAATTCTGTGCAGCTTTGCCCCTGCAGCTCCACCACGGTGAGAACACAAAGCTCAGGTAAAGGAGGTGTCAGGTCTGCAGGGATGGGCATCAATAACCCTGTGCTTGCGCTCTCTGCCTGGCTCCCAGCCTCGCTGGGCCTCGCTGCCCTCCTCAGCCTCCTGGATGTCCCCGGTGTCCCCTCGGGGCCCTGCCTGGTAATGGGATCGGCTGGTGAGAGCCATTAGCGGGGCCGTTTGCACTCCATCCGCTTTTATTGTGCTGGAAGTTTAATTGGCTGATGATTCAGAGGAGAAATCCTTTCTCTTTGCTTTCATCTGGCAGCCGCCTTTGTCCTCCCAGCGTTCCAGCCTCAGCCACCGATTCCTCGAGGACAATCAAAACGGTCTTAGAAGAATTTCCAACACTTTCCAGTGGCTCACTTTCTAATGAAGTGTGTGTGGCCCGGCAGGCAGCGGCACCGGCAGCCCGGGACTCAGCGCCCGGCGGGGCGGAGCGCGGCTCAGCTGCTCACCCCGATCACCATCCAAGGGCATTGGAAGCTGGCTGCGTGTCCCTGTGCAGGTCCGGCCCCGGGGAGGGACGGCAGCCGCCGAGCGCTCCAGGGCTCAGAAGCGGCGCAGCTGAAGCAGCGGAGAGCGAGCAGGGATTGTTTAAAGCCGCCCGGTGCCCGCACTGAGCACAGCATGGCCCGGGTCAGATGTCCCGGGTCAGCCCCGCACTGAGCACAGCATGGCCCGGGTCAGATGGCCCGGCTCAGCCCCGCACTGAGCACAGCATGGCCCGGGTCAGCCCCGCACTGAGCACAGCGTGTCCCGGGTCAGATGTCCCGGGTCAGCCCCGAACTGAGCACAGCGTGTCCCGGGTCAGATGTCCCGGGTCAGCCCCGCACTGAGCACAGCGTGTCCCGGGTCAG
>VZUI01075927.1:0-49461 GCA_013401135.1 Cettia cetti
ATATACATATACATATACATATACATATACATATACATATACATATACATATACATATACATATACATATACATATACATATACATATATTACTATATTCTAAAACCTTAAACTGTTATGTTTTCCACTCTGTGATGTTACACACTTCTATTCAAACCACACCTACCCATAATCACAGTGCTGTCATTCAATTTTGGAAGCCTTCTCCACAGCCTCAGGTCAAATGCACTGTTTGATGGGGGTCAGTGCCTTTCTGCACAGAAAGTCTAAAATTCTCACTGCTCAGGGTTCTAACAGTCAGTGAGTGCTTGTGTGTGGTGGTATGCTTGGGTTGAGGGAATCTTGACCCCCATGGAGTCCTTGGATCAGCAGGTAAAGCTTTGTTAGACTCAAGTTTGATTTTTCATGGTATTCTCATTTAGCAAAAAAAAAAAAACCCCAAAACCCAGCCCCAACCAAATAAAACAGGTGGTGTAGAAAAGTAATTGTACATTCTGAGTACAGTGGATCTGATACAGAATGAAGATTGTGAGTGTTGGTTCCAAAAGACAGCTGTTCAATAAATCAAGGAGAGAAGATGGTAATTGTCAACTGGATTGAGATGTAAGGGCCTTGATTGTGCAAGAGACCTGGAATTCCTTTATTTCCAAGTTGCTGTTAGTAGCCTCAGAGAGATTCCTGAAAAGATTGAAGAACAGTGGAAAAAAGATCCAGAACACCTGTGTAAATAATATCAAAATAAACTAACAGGAATGAAGCAGGAAGCCTACAGGGAGCAGCAGGGGAGAAATGGGACATCCAGACTTTTTAACTTCACCAGAAGGTAATAGGGGTAAAATGAGAGAGCTGACAAGTAAATTTGTGCTGGGCAAAGACAACTCTTGCTTTAAAATTATAAAGCTGTGGTTAAGAGGATGGTAACAGGAGGGGTAATGCCCATGAGAGAATGGTCCTGGGCCATCCTTGGTGCTGGTGTCTCAAAAACCACAGAGGATGCCACAGGAGAAATGAGGGGAGACTGGGACCGTATCACATCACTGTCTGCTGTTTGCTCAGGCTATTAAACCCTCTAAAAAATCCCAAATTTATAAATTCCAAAGTTGGATTCCCCTAAATCTTCCTCTGGAAGTCTTGTTTTACTGTTGGGGAAGTAAGAGTCAGCAGGTGTGATTTTTATTTTTGACTGTACCCTACATTTTCATTTAACTTGGGTTCCTCTCTTTGGTTTTCTGCATTAATTTGCCTTGATACAGAAAAGCTGGACAATGATCTGATACCATAATCTGATTTTTTGCTAATGTCCTCTCAATATATCTCTCATTAAACAAAAAAATCCAATTAAATGCACAAATATATTCATCATGTAAGACTTCTAAAGGTGATATATAGTTAGTCATAGTTTTAGAATTGGTGGTAATAAAAAATAGCCTTTCTTTTTAATCCTATATATAAAGTACTGGATCAACCTTTTCAAAAAACTACCAAAATTTTTTGAATTTGAGGGGCCTGAGAATTTCGCATATCCTAAATTTTCGTAGATTGTGGATACCAAACAATGTTAAATAAGGAAACATGTCCTCCCTCTAACCACTCCTTAATCAGTTTTATTTTCTCTAATTTCAGAACCATTAGTATATGTCAATATTTTTGGGAGCTTGGTATTCTCCATAATATTTGAATGGTTTAAAATGGATAGAATAACCATAAAGGAAAGAAGCAGTGCAATGAAATGCAATTTGATGAGTAATAAGATCTCTTAAATATCAACAGACAGGCATTCCAACATTACCACTATTACTTTTTAACTTGAGTTTTCCTTTTAAAATCTCACCCTACAGTAATGAAGTAGAGTTAATGTAATTCTAAAAGAAAATTATTTCTTTTTATGGAAAGGCTTAAATGATTGTGTATAACAGACTCTGCATAAGAATGTTCCTTATACTGTGGATACCTGTAAGGGAAAAATAATGTTTCATGAATATCTATCAGACCACTTTAATACCTAATATCAGAGCAAGAGAAACTTTGCAAGTACAATCTTACTTGACTCTGAAATTAAAATGTAGCATCCCTCATAGTGTAACTGAGAATTTTCCTTATTATTTATCATTTTATTGTAAAAGGCTTAGTTGGTCATCTCTTGATATAGCAAGGAAATCTCAGGAAACCCAACAACTTGCCATCCTGGATATTATCCAGATAGAATATTAGAGTTCTTAAAGACTGGATTTATTAAATATTAGCATTTTTCCAGTTACAGTCAAGTTCCTCTCATGTTCCTGTGAAATCCTTGGAAAGGGGCTGGAGCTGGATGACCTTTACAGTCTCTTCCAACCCAAACCATTCTGTTATTCTGTGTCAATGGCAGTGAATCCTCTCGTGGGTCTCAGTGGATCAAAGCTTGGAGCCACATGTGGGGCAATCTCTGCCCTGTGAGATTGGATCTGACCACGACTCCTCACCCACAGAGGCTGGGAGAGGATTCCCAGGGGTGAGGGTGAGGATGGAGCAGTGTGGTGATCCTCTTGCAGTGCAGCCTCTCACCCTTTGAGGGCCTCCAGAACCAGCAGTGATGCCTTTAGAGCTCTCAACATGGGCTTACATAAATTTCCTTCAATTAAAAATAAATGGAAATGAATGGTCTTGGTCAGCATTTATCTTCCAGGACAAGCCTGAAAGCTTTCAATGGAGGTCTGATTATTTTGCAAAGGGATGCCAAAACACATCCCTGATGTATCTGAAAGATTCACAGAAAAGACATGTATGTTTTACTTCTTTCACTTTTTATCCTCATTTTATTTTAATGACATGGGGAAATGAGAAGAATGCAAATGAGTGAATGCCCTCTTTGATCTGTGTTGTTCCTGAGCATAATCTGGTAACCTGGCAGGCATCAGGCACGAGTGGAATTGCTGCCCATAAGCAGGAAGGAACTGCAGCCCCTTTGCAAGCAGTTCCTCAGTTGGTTTGAGGGAAGCAACAGCCAGAAGAGCCCTGTCCCCCTGCAGAACAGGGGAGCTGGGCCCACTTGGGGGCTGCTCACCTGCTGCTCACATCATGGGCATTATTCTTTTAAGCAGGAATAAGCAGAAAAGGACTTGCAACCACATCTGAAAAGTACACAATGAAGGATTCACCCTAAAAAAGCTACAACAGCACTGGGTTCTTTCCAGAGGGACTGGGACAGCAGTAACCTCCAGAAGCCATCTCCCAGGGTGGGACACTGAGCCACAGGCTGGATGTGGCAGAAAACAGACAGTGGAGGCACTGACTTCATCTGCAACTGAGGAGGCCATAGGAATATTGTAAGGGTATGTATTTAAAATACAGGAAGAAGAGCTGGACAGGGTTATTGGAGAGGGAAGGGTGATCTTGGTTGTGTTAGATTTGAACAATAGAACCTGTTAAAAGGCAGCAAAAGGATTAAAGCTTCAGGAGTGGGTGATTCTCTGTACCTCAAAATTATTTTAATTTGCTTTAAAATGATGCCTGACCACATGTTCTGAACATTCTGTACAACACACCTCTCCTCTGCTCTGCAGGACACCTGGCAGCAGGGTTTGCTCTGGGATCTGCTGTGACCATGTCTCCTCCAGTGCTCTCAGACCTGGGCTATGTCCCCCCCGATGGTGGATGGGGCTGGGCAGTGGTGTTTGGAGCCTCCATCTCCATTGGGTTTGCATTTACCTTCCCTAAAGCTTTCACCATCTACTTTAAAGAGATCCAGGCTGTTTTCAGCATCTCCTACAGCCAGATTGCCTGGACAACATCCATCATGTGTGCTACCACCTATGGAGGAGGTAAGTGAAGCAAGGCTGTATCTTCCTCTGCAAAGAGAAGATCTGATCTCTACACCAAGAGGGGAGAATGTATTCCTTTGAGAAAGTTCCTGGAAAGTGCTAACTCTGAGTCTGGCTGTTTTCTGATTATATATATTGGCAAAACTGAGAAAACCAGTAGTGTTGAGTTTTTTATTGCCAACATATATGAAGTCATCAATGATTATTTCATCAGAAATCTTGCTATGGAGTGAGTGGAGGCTTGGAATGGGTGAGTGGAGGCTTGGAATTATTTGAGTCTGAGTAGTTTTTTCAGTATACTTAGTCTTTTGTTCTGCTCCTATTCTTGTCTTTCCTTTTGAAACAAAAACGTGTGACTTGTTCTCATGATTGCAGAGAAGCCATTGAAACTCAAACCCCCAGTTTTGCTGATGTCAGACATGGAATATGTGCACATATATCAAGACAGCATTGAAATATGTTTTTCCCTAGTTCTGTTGCTAAAATCTTGCCTCAAATAAGTAAGGGATTATGGTTTAGACTTTTCTCTGCAGAATGAATAAATACATTCACTGGTTTCTTTAAATTAAAATGTTCACTGGGTACCTGTACCTTGGCTGCAAAAGTTGCTGTTGTGGGAAGGGATCTGCTGTCCTCATAATAAAATCATCAAATGGATGTTCCCTGAGGGATGTTCCCAGGTTATCAGTCTGCCACTTCAGTCTGAGTAGCTGGTTAATCTTGCTGTTAATGGTTAGTAGAGATCATCTGGTTTAGGCTGCTGATGCCTGTGAGGTGCAGCTGCTGGCAGTTATTCCTGGGCTCTTGGCAGATCCTGGCGGTTCTTAGCTGGTTTTGCAAGGGTGAAAGGTAAAAGGATTAACACTTAAGCACACAGGAATAGCCACCCAAGTGTGAGCAGCCTCACACCTACCCAAACCTGTATCCTTCCTAAAACAAGTCACTGACACTCTTCGGGGAAGATTATTACAAAAAAATGTTGTAGATGGAGGGGTCTTCTTGGTGCCCTCTTGCCATCAGGACAGGGTGGTTTGGAGGCTTCCTGGGTCACTCATTGCAAAGATCAGGGGTACACCCTGTGTACAGAAGGCTCACACACTCGTGTACTTTAGGAACTGGTTTTACATGGCAATAAAAAAGGGAGCTGGTGTGGGAGGGTTAAGGTGAAAGGAGATGTATGTGACCAGAGAGGTGTGAGGGATGAGCTGCTTGCAGAAAGAGCCTTTCCAGGTCTGGCTGGGCAGGATCAGACTGTCAGGGAGCCCAGGTTCCCTGGGCTCTTTGGGCTGTGCTCTGCTGCAGATAGACAGAAGGGTTCACTTCCAGGGGGAATAAACCAGCAGCTCTACTGAACACTGATTTCCCTTGAAACAATGGCTGTGTACCCCCTGGCTGCTGTTTGGCTCTGGTGCTTCTGTGCCAGGAGCTGAGAAGGACTGACAGAGTGAGAGACTGAAGAGAGATCCAGTTAGGGGCTCCATTTCCTTAGGGTGGCTGTTCAGGGCCCTCTGGGAGCTGGGTGTCTGAAACTGAGCACCAGACATTGTCTCTCAGTGGCAGGGATTTCTGGCTTTTTATTCCCCATGTTCCCTGAGGGAGAGCCCTTGACATCTGGATGGAAATAGGGGAGAGGACAGTAAGGGAACTTCTGGCTGTGGTATTGATTGAAGAAGAAGCCATTACAGTATCAGACTTGTGGCTTTCATCCCCGATCTTCCCATCTTTAAATACAGACTTTCATGACACCATCTTCTGCAGAGCTGCAATTATGAACTGCAGCTGTGTGTGCGAGTGCCTGACTTTCCCAGATGCCTCCTGTAACAACAGGGGGGTGCAGCACAAGCAGGAAAATAGGAGATGCTGTGGAGTAAGTTGACTTTTCCTTTTCAGCATTGCATTTATATTCACTCAGACTTCGGACCAAGAGCTCAGTGCTGGTAGGGGATCCTGCCCCTTTCACAAACACTTGTGTTCATTGCTCCAAGAGCACCTTTCCTCTCTGGGGGTCTGTCCCCCAGACAGTACCTGTTTTTCTTCACCTCACTCAGCATTTAAATCACTGCAGCATCTGAAATAGATCTTGGAAAAACATAAATCTGAGGAAAAATCCCTTTGTACTCTTCTAGAATTAAGGAAGATCCAAGTGTCTCATCTGTTTTTGCACATGATTCATAATTCTAAACATTTCCCTGTCATGTTCTCATCTTTCAGGTTTGCTGCCAGTAACTGGTGTTGACATCTCCATAGATCTGAAAGCAGCTGCATGCTAACAGTAATAGAAGAGGGAATGGCAATAATAACAGATTCAGGAGTTCCATCTTGGGGAATAAATACCTTTGAGTGCATAAGTAATTGAATACTCAGTTTGATCTTCCTTTCAGCTGTAGCAGCCCAAGTCTACAGCAATTCTGTAGCATCCAGTGAAGCTGCATGCTGTGTTTGAGGAAGGAGAAAAGCACCAACAAAGCCTGCCCAGAGTGGTTGAAGGAATGCAGGGGATCCCTTCAAACCTCAGCTTTTATTTTATAATATTCAGAAAAGCTGCAGCTATCTGTGTATAAAACAGTTGCTTAGGACAGCCTGCATTAGAGTAAAAAGAAAAAGAATAAGAAAAGCTTCAACAAACATTGAATAGAATTTTTGGGTAAAGCTTGGAGTGCATGGAAGCCATCAGGCATCTTGCCATCACCTTTATTGGAGCCAGGATTCATCTTTCAGCAGCTGAGTTTGACCTGCTGAACTGTAGCACTAGAAGCCTGGCAAAACTCAAGCATTTTGGGAAAGGGGGCTTCCACAAAGGTCTTCAGGAATGGGAAGTAATGGAGTGCCCTGTAAACCTTGAGCATATCTTATGAGGAGTCATTTCTGTGGAACTTAGGGAGGTCTTGGCAAGGTCAGTCTGTAAGCCTGGGATTACAGCAGGCTGGAGTAAATATCCCACTTGGACCAAAAAGTCTCCTCTTTTTGCTCTTGTGGGGTAACAGGGATCTACAATGTCAGAAGTTCAGAAAGTTCCTTAAGGACTCTCTGTGTAAGACCTTGAAAGTTAATGCTAAAAAATCAAGCTTGATCTGCTGGACAATGCCCAGCCAGAAGGGCAAAGCAACACAGAGAATTCAGTTCCAGGAGCCTGGCTGGGTTTTCCCCCAGCAATCCTGGGTGTTGCATCACCCTGTGTTAAGGGCACAGGGATGTTACACACAGCTCTCTGCATCCCCTGATGTGTGCACTCAGCTCCTCCCAGCTTTGTTCCTGTCTCTTGTTTCCATTTCCCAGCGTTTTACTGAATTTGAAGGGTGATGAGGAATTTCCTGGCTTTCCTCCACCCCACCAGGAGGAGCTGGTTGTGTTGCACGGAGCTGCAGACTCGATCCTGTTGTCCTGCTTCTCACCTGGTCTCCCACAGTGCCCAGAGCCTGGCTGGTGGCAATCACAGTGTGGTGCCAGCTGGGACTGGCTCCTGCTCAGACCATCCTTGTCCTTGAAGCAGACCAAAGGTGTCCCACATGTGCAGCAAACAGCAGCACCTGCTCCCAGAACACTGCAGTCCTGCAGAGAGATTTCTTGGGGAAACTAATGTTGAGAGCAGACTCCTTTGTGGAGGTACAATCACCTGTCACAATTTTATTTGGTGGGGGAACCAAACCCCAAACCAAAGCCCCAGCTGCCTCTTTATGATATTTTTCTGTACTTATAATTGACTATGCCTCCATTATCTTAACACTTGGGTGAGGTGGGGTTAATTTTTTTGGAAAATACCTGCATTATGTAATGACCAGGAGTACTATGATCTGCAAACAATGGTGTTCCAGAGGCTACTTGGAAACTGCTGTGACATCCCCCTGCCCCCAGGTCACTGACCCTCAATTCAGGCTGAGTCAACATTGTGCAGTTGCAGGGTTTTGGTGCTCTGGAGTGGGAATCACTCTTCATGGTGATCCTGCAACCTCTCTCCTCTCCCAAACATCATGAGGGTTTAGGAGATCTAAAGCTCACTGACTTGGGGAAATGTTATTCAGGCAGCCTGGAGGCAGCTGGTCCTTTTTTCTGCCCTGTTGACAGCTACTTGAGAGTTTACTTGAAGGTGGGCTGGAGGCAGCAGAGGTTTTCTGGACCCAGAAGTGCCACAGCTGCTGAGGGCCGTGCCTTGGAGGTGGTGCTTGTGCAGGGGCTGGATCTGCCACAATTCACCAGATTAGTTTTGGCAATCTAAGCTACAGAGCTTTGCTCACTTGATTCCTTTTCACTGAAGGGAGTAAAGAAACCCTCCCAAGAATATTTCCACCAGAAATCACAGGCAGGCAAAGTGGGTAAGACAGACTGGGATAAGGTGGGACACCACACTGATTTTACTTCAACAGCACTTAGGAATCTTTATTCAAGGTAAACCCTTAGGCAAAAGCTTATGGACTCATTATCCTGTGGTAAAACCTGACAGCAAGGACAACAAGGCTTGAGTCTGGAACTGGAGAGCCAAGGGTGGGGAAGGCAGAGGTTTCTCTCTGCACAGTGTCACCAGTGGAGTCCCCTTTCAGTACAAATGAAAGAGTGACCAGCTCTGCTCTGGCTAATGTGTAATTGCACTTTCAACACAACCTCCTGCCCCAGCTGTTTGTTTGCCTGTCTTTGTGTGCACAATCTTAAATGCCTTCAGGCTCTGCATTCAGCAGTGTTTGGAAAAAACACAGCATTTCTCCTCATTTTCAGCCATTTAGGACTTGGCATAACCAGACTTCTGCCATAAAAGTTAATAGCTAAATTCTTGATGCATCTCTGAGTACTTCAACCGTGTTGTTTTTTCCCTTTCTATGCAGTCATTTTCCAAATATAACAGAGGAAGGTTCTTCTGGGATTAAAATGTAAATGAGACAAAGATGCAACAGCAAATGAATAATTTGTTTTAATTCCCCAGTGAAAACATTCCAGTTATTAGATCTAGATTAATTGTCACCATCTTTTTACCAACAAGAATGTTTTGGTTTGAGCTTCTGATTAAACCTCTGCAACAAGGGAAAACAGAGGAAGTGATGCTACTGCTTGGTTTATCCTGTTTTCATCAGGAAACCAGCACATCCCACAGTGATGCTTCATGCACCTAGCTGGATTGATGGCACAGACACAGGGCTGGGGCTGTCTGAGAGCTTTCCTGGCTCTGGAGAAACTTATTTCATGTCATTAATCCCTCTCCCTGTCTGCCCTTCACGCTATTAATACCGGGGTTTAGCAAAAAGCAAGTTTGACATTTCATAACTTTCTATTTTGACCTCCCCTTGACCCCCTTATAAAACATATTACTCAGTGAAAAACAAAGCCAGGAGGCTCTGCCAGTGTCCCAGGTGGTTTTGGTGCCAGCACTGATGTCACTTGTCTCTGTGCAAGTGTCACCCCATCACCAGGTGCAGGGGCTGAGGGGCTGGTGGCTCTGTCTGCAGCAGGACATCTCCCACAGCAGCAAAGAGGCTGCATGGAAATTAAAGATCCCTCCCTTCCAAACAGCCATGGAGATGTCAGGGGATGTGGAGTGACCATGTCTGACCAACACAGGCCACTTGGAACATGTTGGTTGGGTGCTGCCTGCACCCTTCCTGCTGCTCAGTGCCCCAGGAGGCACCAGCCTGAGTTAGGTTCCCTTTAATTGAAAACCCAGGCATGAAAATATTAGTGGTAAATCCCTGAATGCTGGAGCCTTGTGGCTAAACACTGAGGAATGTGTTTTATCAGCCTGCTCATGCTCAGTGGTGGGGAGAACACAAGGTGTAAGGGTAATTCTGCACTCACTGGGAAGTGATGCTTTGTCCCCAAACCGCCATTCTGTGGTGGTATCTGGCTGGAGTCCAGAGCCAAGAATTTTGGGGACCTGAAATCTACTCTCAAGTATTAATCTGTACCTGTATGGATTGGATTTCCATTTCCATGGATTTTCCCATGGAAAAAGTTAAGAATTTTATTAGGAACATAAATAATTGGGCCTGTTTTTAAGGACTAGGATGTCTCTCTCCTAAGACAGGTCACACAAGGCAACTGCAGGGGATGTTCTTTAGAATGGCACCCAATTTAGTATTTCTGGAGAGGAGAATTCTCGTCTTCCAGTGATGGCATCCCATGGGTCCAGCCCTTTGGTTTTGCAGAAAATTGCTGCCTATATTCTCATTCATTAATTCAGGAGCTCCATTTGAACTGTGGTTATGGGTTGGGTTTCCCTGCTGCTGCATTTTATGAGCAAATGGAACATGACAATAGAGCAGTTTTAAGAAATGGGGTGTGCCATTAAAGGTCCTTTAAAGAAAATCAGCGGTACCTCTTTTGGCGCTTACCAGATGCTGTTTTCAAGCAGCAGAGCTAGGTATGGTTTTTTTTTTATTTAATGTGGAAGCAATTTCTAAAGACTTTAATTGACTTGCAAACACTCAATGAAGGAAAAACTCTTGGAATTATAGAGTTGTAGCTCTTACCTTTGGCTACTATAAACTGCTTTGCATAAAAATCAGTGAATAAAATTATTTCTGAATGCCAAAGTGGTTCACTGAAAAGAAATAAAAATGCTTTTGATTCTTGAGGAGGCCCAGGGGTTTTCCCCCGACCCTGTTTTTTTTCTTTTTCCAAGACAAGAAAAAACATTCAAGTTGCCCTCATTAGTCGATTTTTTTGGGGCAACTTGTGTGCTCCACTATATGGGTGAAGTGAAGTGAAGCCCTGGCACAGGTTGCCCAGGGAAATTGTGTCTGCCCTATCTCTGGAAGTGTTCAAGGCCAGGCTGGATGGGGCTTGGAACAACCTGCTCTGCTGGAAGGTGTCCCTGTCCATGGTCCCTGTCCTCCCAAGCCATTCTGTGCTTCCATGGTTTTAAATATTTTTCATCAAACTTTGGGCTTCAATAAGTAAAAGGTGTTAGTTCATTTGATAAAAAAATCATGACTTGGGAACTGTCACAGAAAGCTTCGTGAAGGCTGGAAAATGGGGGGGGGGGGGGGGGGGGGGGGGGGGGGGGGGGGGGGGGGGGGAGAGGTAGAGTTTCAGATTCTGCTTTGCTCCTGGCCCCTTTTCCCAGCCTGCCCCTCTTTGAACAGCTCTGGAGCAGACACTGGGAATTACAATAGCAGTCACTTATTTACATGGAATGCTGTGATAGGGAAATGAGTCATTTGAAAAGGTATTTTGCAATTTTAATCAATTTTGTTGCGGCTTGCCAGCAAATTAAAAAACCTGCCCTCCAGGAAGAGTCTGCTGTCAGTGGATGAGAAAGCAGAGCCTGGTCCCGGGGGAGAGCCCGTGGTCCCGGCATGGGGGGGAGCACTGGCACAGGCAGCTGCTGTGAGATGAGTCCAAATTGCTAGGAAGTCCTTTTTGACCTAGTGAGCCCAGGATTTCCAGTGCCAGCCCACCCTCTGCCCTCGGGCTGTTCTGCTTTGCATGTGAGCTTCTCTCCAGAGCAGCAACAGCAGCGTAAAGACCACGTTTAGGCATCTTTAGAAATCATCTGTTTGCCCCCAGTAACGCCTGCTGCAGCTGGTTTCTGCTCCAGTTCTGAGTTTGCCACGAGTCTGTGTGAAAGTTTACCCAGAGGTGTCCTGCTGGGCTTGGCTGCAGGGGCCATTCCTTAGCACGACAATTTAGTAGTTCTGGAGAGGGGAACTCTCAGCTTCCACCTGGGAGTTGTTGCAGCCTCCATGGCTGAAGTTGTACCTGCTTCTTCATCTCTCTGCTCCCTGGGCTTTCCATCTGTCCTCCCACCTTCCATGCTGCTGCTAAGGATGTGCCAAGTTCAATCCTAGGTTTGTTTATTCCGTTTTGGTTTTATTTTGATTTTTAACAGAACACAGAAAGCAGCTGCTGGAACAACTGAATGCTGGTATCCTCAGAGCCCATAAAGTGGGTCAGGGCTGTACCAAAATAAAACTCTCCAAGTCATCATGCTGTGACCCCACAGCTGAGAGTTAAGGTTTCTGGCCGTTTTGAGTTGACTCAGTTTTATAGGAAGAAAGAAATGGCAGTAATTAAACACCTTACTGTTGTGTTGTGAGTAGATTTTAAAGCTCTGAACTAACTGTGCCATGTAAACTGCAGAGCAGGGACCCGATTTTTCCCCCTCTCAGTTGTTTCATGGTGCAAGTAGAAAAATGGGACACACATGGGGCTGTTAGCTAAGCTAGGAGGAGGAAAGGTTGAGTAAGATGCCAGGTCTGTGGTGAAACTGCACCTTCCCAGCCAGAGCAAACACTGCTTAGTGTTTTTCCAACCAGAGTCCGTGTGAAAACTAGAATACACAGCAAACTGGTGAACAGTAACAGGGCCCAGAAGTCTGCAATGGTCACAGAATGATAGAATTCTGAACTGGCTTGGAAGGGACCTTAGAGCCCATCCTGTTCCAGCCCCCTGCTACCTTCCCCTATCCCAGGCTGCTCCAAGCCCCATCCAACCTGTCCATGAACACTTCCAGGGATGGGGCATCCACAGGTTCTCTGGGCAACTTGTGCCAGTGCCCCATCACACCCACAGTGAAGAATTTTCTCCCAACATCCGATCTAAATCTCTCCTTTTGCAGTTTAAAATGATTCCCTCTTGTCTTATCACAGCATCTACCCGTGTAAAAAAAAATCACCCTCCTTTTGTTTTAATGATGATGATGTGGTCCAGGGGCGAGAGAGCAGCAAACAACTCGGTACGGAGGAGAAAAGAGCTGGGATTTAGTACGGAGAAGAGGAGGGATGCAGCTGGAAACACAGGGGAAGTAAAAAGGAACAATTTGCATTTAAGTAACCGAGGGTGGTTTAATGAATGCCCGCGGAGTGACTGATGCTGCTGCCTCGGCCGGGGGCGAGGGAACACTGGGGCTCAGGGTGCTGGAGGAAGGGATGTGACTCCCGGGGGGGTTTGCAGCGTGTCCCCCCGGCCGGGGCGGGCCGGTCCCGCCCGGGGCCGTGCGGCCGCTCCCTCCCCGCCCCGCGGGCAGAGCCGCGCCAGCGCCGCGCTCCGCAGGTGGGTCCTGCCGCGGGCTCCCGTGTCCCACCGCCGTCCCACCAGGGTCCCACGGCTGTCCCGGGGCTCGGCAGGCACCGGGCGGGGCGGAGCAGCGGGTTGCAGCCGCTGTTTCTGGTTTTGCCCGGTTCCACGTGGCGGTTCTGCCCCTGCCGCTCCCCCGGCACTGCCGGCGGGGCTCGGGGGCCGCGGGACTCACCTGAACGAAGGTGTGCGGGGTCACGGGGAGCAGCACCCCCGGATCTGGGGATCTAGGGAGCCACAGCCCAAGAGTGAGGTCTGGGGGAGCAGCATCCTGAGAATAGAGGTCCAAGGGAGCAGCATCCCGGGACTGGGGGTCCAGGGGAGAAAAAATTCAGGACTGGGGTCTGGAGGAGCAGCATCCTGGGACTGGGGGTACAGGGAAGCAGCATCTCAGGACTATGGTTGTAGAGAGCAGTTTACTGGGACGAGGGGTCCAAGCGAGCAGCACCTCAGGACTGGGGTCTGGAGGGGCAGCATCCTGGGACTAGGGGTCCAGGGAAGCAGCATCTCGGGAATGAGGGTCCAGGGGAGAAGAATCTGAGGACTGGAGGTGCAGGGAAGAAGAATCTCAGGACTGGGGTCTGGAGGAGCAGCTTCCCGGGACTGAGGGTCCAGGGGAGCAGAATCTCAGGATTGGGGCTTTGCTGAGCACCACCCCGGGATTGGAGTCTGGAGGAGCAGCTTCCCGGGACTGGGGGTCCGGGGGAGCAGCATCCCGGCTCTGACCCCGCTCCTCCCCCTTTGTATTCCAGGGCTCCCGGGGAGCGTGTGCGCACCCGGCCATGCCGGCCCCGGCCGAGGCAGGGCGAGCCCCCGGCCCGCCGGATGGCGGCTGGGGGTGGGTGGTGCTTTTCGGAGCCTTCGTTTCCATCGGCTTCGCCTACGCCTTCCCCAAAGGCTTGGCCATCTTCTTCAAAGAAATCCAGGATTTCTTTGGCACGTCCTATAGCGAGATCGCCTGGGTCTCCTCCATCATGCTGGCCACGACGTACGGTGCAGGTGAGTGAGATCCTGCACCGGGCACGGTGTGTTGGAAGAGCTGAATGAGCCAGGAATCTCCACTCTGGCCCGGAGCAGAGGGAGAGCTACCACAGTGTCCATCTGTATGGGAACTATCCACAGATTTATTTTCTGATCTTGTTTCCAAGTGTTTGTTCAGGCAGACAAGTCATATGTGGAGCCTGAGGGGCTCCTACCCAGAAATCAGAAGATTACCTATGAAAACTTTCTGTGGGCATCAGGGAAAAAGCCCAGAGAATAGGCTGGTGTGAAATAACTAAGTCTGGGTTTCAGCCAGAGCTGAGTGTGGAGTAGAATAATAAATGAAGTAGCTGCTAGTTTATTGTGGCAGCTGATAATCACAGCAATGAAATCACAAGTCCTTCTTATCAGTTGTAAAGCAGTCCATGTAACTTTGCTCTTTTTATGATTTCAATATCACTTTCATGACTGAATGAAATACATGGGCTGCCCTTGATTAAATCTTCAGCTGGAGGTGGACAGGAACCACACTCTGCAATTGTGGGAAGCTTCATCAATATTTATCCTGTCTATTAAAGACATTCTGAACATAATCTTTGTTTTGACAAAGTTTTTTTTTTCTTAAAAATGCACTGTAGTGCTTTTTGAAGAGCACAGTTGCTAATGAAAAGAAAGGTGTTTTGTATAAGTTTGTAAGATGGAAGCAAGGCTTGAGTCAGAATTTGTTGTATTCTACTCTGTTGTAACCCAGATTTAGTCCTAGAGGGATGAGCTCTGCAGAGGCTGAGTTCCTATACAAGAACCCACAAATGGAGCACTTGGAGGGCAGAACCCAAGCAGTGACTCAGAAAGAGAAATCCCCTGCTTGTGCCAGTGCTGTTGTCCCATTGGCTGTCCCATTCCATGCAATAAATGTCCCAAAGTATTTACCCGTGGGCTGGGGCTCCCTGGGTGCCTCTGTGAGCTGTTGGCAGCTCTGCCTTGTCTTCCAGTACAAAAGTGTTGCCCCTCCCCTGGTATGGAGGAGATGCTTTGTGCCTGACCATGACCAAGTGAGGAACATGCTCTGGCAGGTTGATCCTGCAGCTGGCTCAAGTTGCTCACAGGGCTTTAGATGGGGAGCTGGAGCCTCTTGGGGTGCAGCTCATGGCCAATGAGCTGGTGCTGGAGCAGGCGAAATGTTGCTCTGGTCTCCTCTGCCTCCTTCCAGCTGCTCATGTTCCAACCCACCTTCTTCTCTGTCTCTCCAAGTGTTCCAAGTCAGTGCTGTGTGCTCTGTACCTGGGATGTTGTAGTGGACTTTTATCCCAATTAACTGAGCATCCTCTGCCTTTTTGCAGGAGCTTTAACTTTACCCTCCCTGATGCCATTGCACAGTGATGTGGGGGGTGGCACAACTGAGTTGCAGGTGGCTGTGCCTTTGTGCAATCCCTTGCCTTGCAGCTGCTCAGAGCTATGCCCAGCTCCCAGTCCTCCCCTCCTCTGGAGTAAGACTGGTGCTTGTTGGATCCTCCCTGTGACCCTGGCCCAGGTGCTGGGTGGCTCTGGCTGCAGGCAGGGCGTGGTGGGAGCTGGTGGAACACGGAGTCAATGAAACACAGGGCCCAAGGGTGCATTTAACACATCTGCTCTGATGGAATGGGCATTTATCACCAGAGCAGGGGGAGCTTATCAATGACTCCAGTGATTTGGGAATCCTCATTAAATCCTCTGAGCTGCCCAGGTTTTGCTCTGTGGCAGTGCCTGTCAGAACTGTGAGGATGCAAGGCTTGATTTACTCTGTTGAAAAGCTAGAAAACTGTTTAACACTGGATTTTTGCTAATCTTTCAAAAAAAAAAAATCTGAAAACACCAAGGTTTCAACACACTCCTGAGTAACAGAGCTGCCAAACCAGATGATTGTTGCCGTAGCATGTCCACCCTTTCCTTTCCCAAACGAGGCAGAATGGTCACAGGCTGTGTGGAGGTGCAGGTGATGCTGTCTGCAGCCCTGTGGGAGCAGAGTGGGGGCACTGAGCATCATGAAGCATCAGGCACATGTCCCTGGGGGGCTGGAGAAGGAAATCCCGTGAGGACTGGCCCATCCCAGCTCCCTCCATCCCCAGGAGCACCACGGTGCCCTGGCAGGGCATGCAGTGTTTCCACTGGCCACAGCTTTTGGTGACACTGCCTGGCTTCCTTGGTGTTCTCATTGCTCTAAGGACTTGTTTTGGACTGTGCATCTTACACTGTAACAGAGCTTGTGTTTGCATTTCATAAATAATGCAAACAAAGCTTATTTTCTGAAAATACATGAACTAACCCAAATCTCCACTGGAGAAGCTGTGTTGATTTTGACAGCATGCATGCAGATTTACAGTGACCACCTGAGGCTTTGCTTGTAGCACCAAAGGAGTTCCAGCTTTTAAGACTAAAACTGAAAATCAGCAGCCAGGACTGTTTCTGCCCTTCACTTTCTGCTGAATTCCCCCAGGAAGCTGTTTTACACCAGCTGAGGCTCTGGTAATATATATTACAGAAGTTAATGTGTCTTATCCCCCAGTTTCTTAATCTGAACTAGGTTGCAGAAATCAATTCTGTCACTATAATACCAGTAGTAAAACAGATTACTGTGCAGTAAAGTGGATAGCCTGGACTTTATGATGGGGTACTTGTAGCTCTTGCCAGAGCTCCTGTTCAGCAATTCCAGGTTTCCAATTGCAGAGGGCAGGCTGGGAGGTTTGAGAGTGAGGAGCATGAGGCAACATTGCTTTTCTCGGACCAAATCCCACAGGCTGAAGCCCTATCAATCTGATAAAGAAGGATTTGTTTTACAATGTTTCTACTGTTCTTTTTTTTCTTGTCCTGGGTGAAGAGCTCATTCCTTACCCCAAATGAGAAAGGTATTACAGAGCAGATTCTTTGATATAGAATTAAAAAAAAAGGAAAAAGGATCTGAGTAATGATCTTAGAGGTCTTTTCCAACTTTAATGATTCTCTGATTCTGTAAGGGACCAAGGGCCATGGCATCATCTTTCCCTAAAGGAGCTTTCAGCTGCACCTCAGCACCCAGGTAACAGGCTCTGGGTGTGAGGAGGACACAGCCAGTGTCCCAAAATGTGGAGCCCCTCGTGCTGCCAGATGCCCTGGGCAGGGCTTCTTTTTGCAAACTTGGGCACTGTTTGCTGTGCCAACACAAACCAAGATTCCCAATGTTTTGCCTCACTTACAGTTTTGTTAGGAAGCAATTTCATTGCAAAGCCAAAAGCCTTTGGCCTTTGCACCTCCTGGTTTGGTGTGATCTTGTGTGGTGCTGCCAGGTTCACAGAACTGAGGTGCCCTTGTCTCACTTTTAAGGGGGGCACATTTCAAGCTAGGCCAGGGATGTGTCCCTGGGGACAGCCATTACCCAGGGAAAGCAGGAGGCAGAGGGGCTCTCAGGAGAGAAAAGATAAGCACTGTTAATTTGCTAGTAAATTAGTTGCCCTATTCAGCATCAGGGGAAACAGCCAAACATTCTAAAAATAAGAAATAGTGATGCCACTAATTTAATAGCAGTAATGTTCTTGTAGCTCTTATGGTCTGCTGTAAGGCTGTAAGAGAGGTAAGGATTGTGGGAAGAAGTAATATCTTTTATTATGGCACCTGTTAGAGCTTGAACAACAAGCCAGCCTCCTGGCCACATGTGCCAGAATAGAGAGAATAATTTAATACGAGGACAGGATCTGCATTTTTTTTTTTTTTTTTTTAAAGCTGACAATGTGGCCAAATGCTCCCTTCATCTTTACAATGGAATGACAGGAATCATCCAAGGGGAGCTCAGAGAGCAGATCCTCCTGCAGAATCGTTTCAGCTGCTCTGCTTGAATAGCTGGGGCTACAGCAGGGGACATTGGAGCTTCTTATTACTAATTTTGAAGAATTTCACTCTTTTGCAATTGCTCTGCATGTTTGCATACAGCTTGTAGGTGTAAATCTACAAGCTGCTTCTGTTGCCCTTTAATGCATAAAAAACTCAGGCTCATGGCATCAGCACCATGCATTGTTTTTATTCAGAATGTACTGCAGTGGGGTCCTGTCTCAGCTACACCCTGCTGTAAAACTGCCCCCAAAATTTCCAGGGTGCTGCTCTAACACATCCAGATTTCCATTTAAATTAAGGAATCTCTGTCTGTCTATTTTGCAAAACAGCATCAGAAGCCACATATTGCAAACACAAGAAAAATAAGTGTTTCTGGTGGAAAAGTGTTTCCATCTGAAACCAACCAGTGTTTATTAGTCTTGTTATTTATTGGTTTGTAATTTGGTGAAGATCAAATTGCTGAAGATTTAATTCTAGAAATGCTCCACAACTAAATCTTTTCTCCAAAAAAACTTTTTCCCAGAGCTTGTAAGTGCTTAATAGAGCATCTGCTAAAGCAGCAAGGAAGAGATAGGGAAGCTGAAAGTCCACCATTGACCTTGAGCATTTAATCCAAATTTTTATGGCTGTATTTTATTACACTGCTAGCATGATAAATTGCAGTGACAGGTTTAGAAAGCACCTTACAACATGCAGTGGCATAAAGCTATATTAATAATGAGTTTGATTCTGCAGTTTTTAACTCAATCAAAACTGCCAGTGCTCTCTCCTGCTCTGATCCAGACTCGATGAAAACCTTCTCTGCCTCCAGAAGACCCCACCCAGGGCTCTCCACCCATCTCCATCCATCTCCATTGCCTTCAAATAGCTGTGAAGCCCTACAAGGGGAACCTGAGGCATGGGAGGGAGGTGGGTTTTTTCAAGGGCAAGGTTATGTTCACCTGTGTCAGCTCTCTCTGCTGCTCTGCTTACAACCCTGGTTCAACAAACATTTATTCTCGAATGGGGCTTGCACTAGGATTTCCTTAGGCATGTGCTCTTCCACCTGGGTAATTTGTGGAGGCTGAAACGAGAGGAGGAAGATTATTCTGTTTATTCACAGTGCTGTGGATGTCCAGCATCCTGCTATCCTGGCCCAAGCCCTGGCAGGTGCTCCCTGGAGCTGCCTGATCTGGACTTCACCTTTTTCCTTACCCTCCCCACTTTTGGAGCCCCACTCAATCAGCCTCCCCATGCTGTGGGAACAAGGCATCTTCCCCTGCAGGGCCATCCCCGGGGTAGCAGCACCATCAGAACCCTGGGTTTTGATAAGAAAGCTGGATGAGGAATGATTTGATTTCTGTAATGAATGGTGCTGCAGATTCATATACTTCTCCCAACTCTCAGAGAGCACTCCAGCTCTGCAAGGTCACCATGTATGGGCTTATATTTTTTATTTTTTAAAATAGCTCTGCTCTACTTAAGAGCAATAATAGCACTATAGGTTCAGGTGAAATATTTCTGTGTTCGTGGACTTGGTCACAAAGCTTTATCTTTTTGCCCTTCATTGGAGCTATCAAGGTCACCAGGCAGCAGTAAGAGAGATGTGATAGACTTAATAAAAAACAAGACTAATAAGAACTAGGAAGCAGGAAGTGAAGAGTTTTGGTTGGGGGGTTGTTTATGGTGTTAAACCAAGGAGTAAGTTATAATCCTTTCCCCCCAAGTGGAATTCAAACATGTGAAAGCTTCTTCCCCCAGATTCCAACCTGTCCCAGAGCATTGCAGCTCTTCTGCCCCTGGATGGGCTCTCCAGTGTCACTGGAGAAGTCCTGCAGGGCTTCCCAGGGGTGGGCAAAGCCCTTTGGAGATCCCAAGGAGGCAGGCCCCAAATTGCTTTAGGAGCAGCATGTTCAGAGTGGTAACAAAGGGCTGTTGGCCTCCAGGAATGGGTGCTCCAGCCACACAGGGAGCTCCTGTTCTACAGCTGGGCTTCCAGTGGTGCAAGGGACAAAAGGCAGTGCTGCCAAGGCAAAAGGACAGCTACAGAAATCAGGGGAGAGCAGCTCCAGCACCGTGATGTCATGACCTCATGAAGATGAGTGTCTGTGATCTGCTGCATGGGGAGACCCAAACCTGCAGCTGGGGAAACCACTGAGTGCTGTCCCTTTGCAGGAGAGGTTATTGAATTGCCTAAATACAAAGTGACACCAAGGACCTTGGCTGCAGCCCCAGTTTGGGAGCTGCTGGCCTGTGGCTCCTCTGTGAGCTGCAGGTGCAGCATCTAAGCAGGGTAATCTGGAAATTGAAATGCCAGAGCACTGATCAGATAAGACTGCTGGATAAGGAGGAGAACACTTTGTCTTTCTGAAGCTTGGGCCTTGTCTGCTTTGCTTTTCTTCTTCTTCTTACCTTTTTTAATTTTTTTTTTAACACCAGGTTGCTGCTGAGGCAAATGTGAGTATTTCTGGTGGGAGGTCAGGGCCCCTGTGCTCCCAAGGGCATGCCTGGTGGGTGCAGGGCAGGGAGGATTGCTGCAGCCTGGTTGCTGCAGTGGATCATTGCCCTCTCTGCCTTCCCAGCTGAATACAGTGCCAGTCCTGCCCAGGAGACCCAGCACCACAGGACTGACCAGTTTGATGACTGAATAATGTGTGTCCAGACAATTGCATGCTTGGCTTATGCATCATCTCCCAGGGATTGTGCTGAAGCTGCAGCCTTTACCCCCTTAAATGAACTGATTGTTTTCCTCACCTGTGAAAAAGCAAATGAAGCACCTCTGGAGCCAGGTTAGCCTTTGGAGCTGCTGTGACATGTGCTGGATTTCAGCCTCCTTACTTAAAATCAATTATTTGCAATGTAAAGCAACACTAGTAGAAGGCATCAGGGTGATTTTGGTGTGGACAGGTCTTTGGAAGCTGCTCCATCAGGTCTGTCAGAGGAGTATTTGAGACTGTGGTTGTCACCTGGGAGTGTGTGCTTGCTGCCACTTGTCCCTGGTGTGTGGCCCCCCTGTCCCCAGCAGCACTGAGGAAGGGTTGGTTGGCTGTGTGCTCCTCAGCCCACACAGGTGCAAACCAAACCATGTGAAACAAGCAGCAGAGACTAATAATTATTAGGCTTCATTATTAGCAGGTACCACCAGTTATTCTCCAGTGCTCTGGAGCAAGCAGGAGCAGGGCTCAGTTACAGAGGGTGAGCCCAGTTCTCCATGCCCTGGTGACACAAACAAAAGCATGAGCTCTCCAAGTCTCTTCTGGCATGACAAAGAGGGAAAGGCTGCAGGTTTGGACCCTCTCATCCCTTTCCTCCCCACCTTTGCAGCTGGGCTCTGTGTTTTCTCTGGCTGCCTCCCTTTCAGGCTGTGCCAGGGAGGGGAGGTTGTTACCAGGGGTTGGTGGCTGATCCCCCATCTCCAGAGGCTGGTGGGTTCTGGTAGCACATTAATAACCTGGGAGCCCCTGCCTTCATCTGGGGGGTAATGAGGAGGTAGCTCTGTCACTGTGGGCTGGTACCCTGGTGGATAAATTACCAAGCCAAAGGCAGTGCTGTTATTCCATGGAGGCAGTGAGATTATTACTGAGGAAATTGCAGGCCTGCTCCTGCCATTGTTTTACTACTGGTGTAATAATAGACTTTGCTCCATTAGTATAAACCATTTCCCCCTCTCCCTCTCTGCTGGGTATGTTGCACTCCCTCTCATGTCCCCAGTGACTCCCCACAGTAAATGGCAATCGTGGCATGCTGAGTTCCTATTTGTATTTTCACAACAGTTTGGAAAATTTTAACTACCTGGGCAGTTCTTTTGGTGCTGACCAATGTCCCTGTGCAGGAACAGCTCTTTAGGTCACTGTGGAAAAGCAGGAAAAGCTGAGCTGCCTGTTGCAGCCCCAGCCATGGGGGCACTGGTGGTCCCAAATCTTCCACCCTTGTGGTCTGTGCAGTTTGATATTTTAATGTGTTGTTGTTTTTATCACCTGTGTGGTCATCAAATGATCTTACCAGCAGACCTGGAACATTTGCACTGGCTCTGTGCCACTTTACACTGTCAGAAGGTCAGTGTTGTGAAACCTGGGAAAAAACCCACATTGCTGGAAGCTTCTGGGTTACAGATTTTCAGGGCCTCAGCTCTTAGCTTCTTATCTGAAAGCTCTACAAAGAAATATTGCAGCAGAAATTCATCTAGGACATGTCCCACCAGAAAGGAGGAACACTGATACCATTAGTACCAGGTTAAGCTAAAATAATAAATAAATAAATAAATAGACAAACCAAACCTTTCAAATAAGGGATATATATACACACAGGGTCAGAGGTATGGGAGAGAAGAATGTTTTAGTCCCTATTAGGAGTACATCAGTGTTTCACACCGGCACTGGAAGTTTTGCAGCTCATAAAAAATTCATAAGGCTTGCTGAGGAAAACAGGAAGGCAGTTCAGGTGTCTATTTTTTGAGCACTGTCATACTTGCAAGAGTATAATGCAGTCTGGATTGATATTTCTTGTTATATGCCAGCTCTGCATTATGATCCTCTCTGGATCATAGTTCAGTGACTCAAAAAGAACAAATGACAAGGTGGCCTGGCTTTGTGGAGGAGAAGAGAGGAGAGTCCAGGGTATTTTCCTTTTTCTTTATGGTTTTACAGTCTCCTCTTCAGGGTCCTTTTCACTTCTGCAAACACAGAACTCAAGGTGAAAAGTAATTGGACAAGCTAACAAATGAGTTCAGGCTTGCTGCATTCCCCACTGGAGAGTCTCTGTGTTTCTCTTGCCACCAAGAGCAGCCTCTTTGACACGGCCTTTCATGTACCAGCTAACAAAGAATGGAAATCTGCCACAGGTATGAGAAAAGAGAGGCTTTAAACAGGACAGGCACTAAACCAGCATGATTTATATGGGCTGAGCATAGTGCTTTACATTTCATCAGTCTTCCAGGGGCTCCACGATCCCAACTGCATCTTTTGGGGATATTTGGTGCAAGCTGTTGCTCTTCAGGCTGCAGAGTTTTACTGCAGGCAGAAGTGGGAGCCTCATGGTGTGCACCCTGCTCTGCAAGGGCTTGGGGTATAAAGGGAAGCACTCCTGAGCAGGCATTCCTTGCTCTTACCATGGGCTGATGGAGATGATGGAGAGCATGTCCCTGTGATCCAGAAGAGGTGCAGAAGGCACAGCTCTGAGTGAAGCCAGCAGCAGGATGAGGCTCAGCATCCCCTCTGTGTCCTCTGCTGCCCTGTGTTGTCCCCCTGCAGTGGATGATGAGAGATGGCCATGGCTGGAAGTTCATAGGGAGGGAGGAAGTCACTGGGTCATGGAAGGGGCTGCCATGGGGCTGGGTGAGTTGGAGGGAGGGAATGCCATTCCTTCCTGCACCAAAACATCACCCTAATGTCAGCATTCCTGTCACTGGAGTGCACTGGGGTGCAAGGGGTTAAATAAATGATTCTTCTAATTTCATCACCAGGAGCTGCAGCGCTGTGCTGGTGGTGGGGTTGTGGGGACAGCCCCGACTGCTCTGCTCCCTGAGAAGTCTTGGAGCACTGGGGACATTCCCAGCAGCTGGGATGGCTTTTGCTCCTTGCTCTGACTTTCCAGGGACTTGCACAGCATTTGTGTGGCTGCTCCTGCAAGGTCAAGCTGGGTAAATGGCAGCTTTCTGAGAGCTTTACCAGCTGTTTCTCGTGCCTTCTTCTCACCTTATGCTGGAAATTAGGAAGCAAAAATCACCCTGATTCCTTCTAGCTTCTCGTGCTGCAGGCTTGCAGGAGGGAACAATGGCTTCATTTGGATGCCAGGACAGGGAGCCTGTGGCTCCTGCACGTTTGACCAGGCAGGCATTAGCAGCTAAAGGGGCCCTGGGATCCAAGCTGCACACACCGTTACCGTAAATGGTTTCTCTCTGGTAATATACAATATCTTTATTCTTTCCATGCCAGCAGAGTAACTGGTAAATGACAGGTCCTGCTTTTAAATTCCACTGTGCTGCCAGGGCCTGTCACACTTTTAATTTGTGCACTAGCTGCAAGCATAGCTGTAATTGTGTTTAGCATTTCCCACAACTGCAGTGCTGGCTTCGTGTTCCCTCTTCTTCAGTCCTCTGCCCCGACTTGAGCTATTTAATGTTTTCTGAAGTTACCCCACAATGCTGCTGTTAAACTTATCTAATGTTTGATGTTTAATGAGCTTCCCCCTCAAGAAATACACTGCAGGTGACACGAGGCAGAGCAGGGCAGGAGGGGGCACTCAGATGTGCTGATTGCTGCAGACACCTGGGCAGGGTGAGGGGTCTGTGTGTGTGCTCTGTCGCCTGCCCAGGCTGGCAGGGTTGGGAGCTGAAGGGTGCACAGCTCCCAGATGTGACAGACTGTGTGTGCCACTTCCTGCCCAGAGATGGATTTTGAAAGGCTGCTCTGCTAAAGCCTGTGGATGTTTCTGTAGGTCCAAATGACTTAAGTGGAAGTAATTTTGGGGATGTGATTTTGCATTTGCTTCAATGCATTTGAAAGGTCTGCTCAGGACTGTTACAAACCCTTCAGCCTTTGAGCAACAACTCAAAGAAGTTTGATTTCCCAACTGCTTGAGGCTCTGGATTGGAATTTTTGGTGTCTCCTGTAAGTCTAGCTTTTCCTGCAAGGTCTAACTTTTCCTAAAGGTTGAGAGCTCATCATGGCTTTTACTGTGGATTCTCTGTGGCTGAGAAGGTTTAGTCCAGATGTTCTGCTCCTGTTTTCTCCTCTAACTGGATGCCCTCAGTGTCTGAGAGGTCTCTGCTCCCCACTTCAGTGTGGGTGAGGCTGGTCAGGTGCTGTCCCTCACAGGCACGTGCTGTGATCCTGCAGGCTGTGGCTCTTTACCAAGGCAGGCTGACAGGGTCTGGACACTCTCAGGCTGTGAAGGAGAAAGGCTTCTGTGCTTCTGCATTTTGTCACAGTTCCCTGTGGGTGTTGGAGTTCTAGAAACTTAGAATTTGTGGTTTTGGTTTATAGTAATAAACGTGAGTCAATATGGAGGGCTTTGGGTGTAGTCTTTGTCCTTCTTCCTTGCCCTCTTCTTCCTTCTTCTTCATGGGTTTGGGTGGTTTTCTGTAATTGGGTGAAAAAGGTCCACCTTGAGGGCCTTGGGTGGTCATTATTGGGTCAAAAACATAGATAATATAGGTGTCACCTCGTTATTGGGGAATTATCAATTAAATAACCTTGGAAAGAGTTAGAACCACTCCATTTTACCTCGTTTTCCTAGCATGCTAGTTGTAGCTCATGGCATGTGAGTCTGTACATAGATAAGAATTAATAAACATTCTAAGTTTGAAATCAAGCTTGGCGTTTCCCGTGTCTTTATCCCGACCTTAGCAGAGAAGAAAAGAAGCCAAAACTACCAGATGTGGGCTCAGCCCATCCCAGGCAGGTGACACCTCTGAGAGCACAGCTCTCCCACCCAGTCCGATTTTCCTGGTGTAAAACTGATTGTTGTGGTTGCAGCAGATGAGGGCTGTTTGCTGAAGGTTGTGCAGATCTCCTGTAAAGCATTGCTGCGACATCACACACCACAAGAATGGGGAAAAGTTCCAGTCTTGTGGCGTAGGAAGTGCTTGCTGGGAAGCTGGGGTGTGGCTGCACACATGGAGTGTCCCCAGGAACACAGAAAGGCTGCTCTCATTTGTGAAGCCAGTAACTGGGATATAAACATTTATTTTCTGCCCTGCGCTGTCCCCATAGCTGGGTAGAATGTATCCTACCCTCAGCCTCTTCCAGTTCATTATCTGCTCTCATGATCCAAACCCATCCTTCCTGATGGGTGAAGCCAATACATTAATCCTTATTTCCCTTCTCCTAAGCTGGATGCTGCAGGAGTGGGACATATGTGAGCACTCCTGATTTTCCTCTCACAGCAGGGGCTTCTCCCCATGGTAGCTGTCCCAGGTCAGAGCAGGAGAGGAGCCTCAGCAGGAATGTTGTGGGCTTAAAATGCTGTGCTCTGTGCTACAACATCCTATAGGGTGAAAACCCTCTGCCAGTGGGTGAAGGTAATTGAAACCACATTTTCTTAGCTGAGTAATTAGATTGATTCTGCAGAAATGCGGACAAGTGGAAAATTGAAAAATGGAAGAATTGCATGCCCTTAGGCTGCAGGTGAATATGTTGGTGCCTTTCTGAGGAACACTGCCTTGATCTATTGAATTACTGGACGTGTTGAGACCAGCTCAAGCACAATGAAAGTTCAGGGCCTGAGCAGGGGAAACTCAGACAGAAGGGGATCTCTTTCTCACTGTGCTGATCTGAAATGTATATCCCTTTCCCCAGAACTTCTCACTGAATTCTGCAGTGCTCTGTGCAGAAAAAGGATGCACTTGTGTGAATCCAGTTACAGGATTGGCAGAAAAGCTCTCCATGTAATTATAGACACACAGAAATTTTAATTGAATGGTGCATTTGATGGGACCAGATCACAGATCACACAGCTACAGGGATGTTGTTGAGACTGTGCTTGTGTGCATTTCATTTATGAGTGTTTTGACCTCAGATATCAAGTGGAAAGTATTTCTAATGGCTTCATTCCCCAGATTAAACCAGCCATACCTACTGTTTTCTATTCTTGCACATGATGACAGCTGAGAACTTGTTTGGATGTTGTCAGCCATGCTGAGGGAGCGTTGGGGTTTCTGGGCTTTGTTCCTGTGATTGAGAGTGTTGTGGTTTACAGGGTCTGGAGAGAACTCGAGCTGTTTCTGGCTGAGATTATTTAAGTAAAGGTAAATATTCTGCCATGGCTCTGTGGTGAGGTAGGTCCCACAGCCAAACTCTCCAGAGTTGCCTGTGAGTTTAGAATACCTGTTTGCAGTATGGAATGTGTGGGTGGTGTGGGAAGTGGCAGGAATGAAGGCAAACAGGCACATGGGCTCTGAAACACCATTACTGTACAATGAGTAGCACCACAAAGAGCCAGGGAAGTTCAGATATTAAATCTGCCTGTATTTCCCTTCCTCATTTCCAATATCACTTTTGAAGCATTTTGATTCAGAATTTTTTGAGTAATACAGAATCTTTTCTTTACATCTCATGGCTTGGACTTCTGGACTGTTCTTTCCTGTTTAGCTTGTCTTCTCTAGTTCTGACTTCTCAGTCTGCTCTAGCTTCAGAGCTGGCTTTTCTTTGAGCAGGAGGTTGGTCCTGAGGTATCATCAAAGTGCCTCCAATATATATCATACTGTGATTCTGATTTTTACTGGTCACACTTCCTCAGGTTTCAATGCTTTGTTTCAATGAGCACAGTTTTTGTCAAGCTGTTTCCCTCTTTCATAATTTTGCACTGCTCTGAACCTCCTCTTTGCATAAATGCAAGTCCAAACTGGTCCTTTTGAGCTCTGGCTAATCCATCATCCCAAACCTTTTCTACCTACATGGACTGCTATTAAGATTTAATTAACAACTGTTCTGCTGAAGCTTCAGTCCTGGTCAGCAGTATTGGAATTGCATTAAATAGAGGTATTAAAAATGCAACAGCATTTGTGATATCAGCCTTGCAATATGAACCCCTGCTTTGTGTGTATAGTTTAACATCATCATCAATCAAGAAGCTCCTGTGCTGGGATCCTGTGTTCACACGATTTGTTGTTGCTGTTTGCCTTCTCTGGTGACACTTCAAGCTCCTGGGGGCCGGAGTTGTCACTGACTTCACACCTGTGGTGTTGGACATTCTGCCATCTCCATGTGGAATATCTCTGCTTTTCCATTTTCTTCCTGAACCCACCCTGGGAGCTGTCAGCACTCAGGGCCATTGATATTGCAGAGCTTTACCTGCTTTGTGTCAAACATGCCTTCTGTCAGAAGATGTGACTTCAAGGCTGCTTCTGCCCTCTTTCCCCAGGTCCCATCAGCAGCATTTTGGTGAACCGCTATGGCAGCCGCCCCGTGGTCATGTTTGGGGGGCTCCTGTGTGGTGTGGGGATGATCTCAGCTGCCTTCTGCACCAGCATCCTGCAGCTCTACATCTGCGTGGGCTTCATCACAGGTGAGAACACCTCCTTCCCCTCCACCTGTGAGGCTCCCTGGGGCTTCCACACCTGGGCAATGTGTGCACCAACACAAACACAACGGGAAGCTGGTGAGAGAGAAAACTTGTGAGATGAAAATCTGGTGGGACAAAGGCCCTCCTTCTCCATGCTCCAGATGAGCTTTAGCAAAGAGCACATTCCCTGCTCAGTGCAGTGCTCCTGGCTGGACAGCCCGTGTGGGATCCAGGCAGGGCTGAGTGCTCTGGGCCAGGCTGGGGATGGTGGCCATCAGTGCCCTCAGCTCCCCCTGAAGCAAACCCAGGCTGACTGTGCTCTGCCCTGGGCAAGGCAAATCCTTCTGGGTACAAGTGGGACTGTAAAGGAAGCACCCTTGCTCCTATTTTATTGTGTGTTATCTTCCCTCTGTGAGATACATGAGATGAGATTTCAGGGGGTTGTTTCAGTTTACTTGCCCTTTGACAGCTTGTGAGGTGATGATGTCCTTTATCTGAAAATAAGGACTGCTGGAGCTGACTGAAAATAGGCAAAAACCTATTTATTATGAATAAAACCCCTCTGTATTTCCTTCTTGAAGTTCCAATTTGAATTGTCTGTATTGAAATAAGAAATTCCATATTGGAAACTCAAGCAGAATAAGGCATAGGCATCTTTAAAGCTTGGAGGTGCCAGGTTATTGCTTTTAAAGGTAAATGGATTAGAGCTCTCCACCTGTGTGAGTATAGATGCTTAATTGTAAGTATTTTTGTTTCATTATTTTGGATAAGGTACAGCCAAAGTTTATTCTAGTGCAGCTAGGACATCTGCTTGAAAACAAGACACAATGAGTTCAAAATTGGCTCTTGCGGTTGCCAGGTGTATGGTTTAATGAATGTTCCCAATCTCTCTGCAGATGCATTAAGTGTTGCTGCTTTCTGAATGTGAAAATGTGAGCTCAACATTTAAAATCAATAAAACCAGCCACTAGCAAAGTAAATTGGGACAGAAAGTTTGTCACCCTGTTCTTCTATATCAATATTGCTTTATTAAATCTGTACAGTAGTGAATAAATCCCCGTGTAGGATTCCCTCTCTTAAACCTTACTCTTCCTGAGGGCTGTCACTGTAATTAAGTGAAACCATGTTATTATTGGATGAATAAATCTTGCAGATTCCTTGAAAGAGACTCCAGAAACAAAGTGATGGGAAATAAAAATAAGCAATGTCTCTCAATATTTCTTAATGCACAAGCTTGCATCATTTCCTCCTAAAACAAATGTCCTCTAGGAAGGCAAAGGAGGAAGCTACAGGACAGAGGGGAATGACAGAGGACAGTTTAGATTAGATGCTAGGAAGGAATTCTTTATTGTGAGGGTGGTAAGGGCCTGGCACAGGTTGCAGAGAGGGAAGCTGTGGCTGCCCCATCCCTGAAAGTGTCCAAGGCCAAGTTGGACGGGGCTTGGAGCAACCTGGGATGGTGGGAGGTGTCCCTGCCCATGGCAAGGGAGTTGGAATGGGATGGGTTTTAAGGTCCCTTCCAACCTAAAACCATTCCGTGATTCTAAGTTGAGTAATGCTGGGTTAGCATATGGAAACCATAAATCCTTTGCTAAAAATATTCCATGCATTTTGGTGAGCAGAAGGACTCAGACAAGAAACAGGGCTGTAGGACAGCACCAGCTTCTATGTTCTAAAGCTAAAAAGGTGACAGGAGGGAATTCTGTGCATAACCCCAGTGGGCCTAGGGTTGATAAGGACCTTGCTCTTGCCTGGTCCCTGAATGTGTCTGCAAGTCTGGTCCATCACCCAGCACAGGGAGCAGACAGTGTGGGCAGAGCTCAGTGCATGCAGGTACAGGGCTAAAACACCCACAGCTCTTTGTCTGCAGTGCTCTGCTGTTTCCTCTGAGCACAGCCCATCTTTTTTTTTTGTGTGCATCTTTTCCTCCTGCTTGCTGAACAAGGGCAACTGTGTGGATGAGGTGATGGCTGATAACCCATCATCTCCAGGCACGGGGGGTGTGCTGGGGAAGGAATATTAATTTGACAGAGAAGGGAAGAGGCTTGTAAGCCTGCTAACATGCTTGATGCCTCTAATTAAGCTTGAAGTATCTGTGCTGGTCAGGCCTAACCTGGAAACATTCAAGGGCAATTATGAAGCTGCCTGCCCATCACGCTGCTGCACGAGGAGAGAGCCTTTTGTCAAGGGGATTTGCAGTAACTGTAAAGCAACCTGTAAACATCACACTCTTTCTAGCCTGGAAAGAAAACAGACTGATGTAAAAGCCTGTGCTCATGTAAGTCACAGAGATGGAGGTAAAACCAAGGTCTTGGTACAAGGAGGTCTCTGCTACAGCCTTGTGCCTTTGGCATATTAATAGAAATCTCTTCAGAGGAGCAGAGCAGGAAGTATCTGTTTGCAGTGGGGGGATTAGGCACGGCAATCTCAGTTGCTGACTTGATTATGCCTGTTTCCATTTGCATGCAGAGCAGGAAGCAGGCTCTGCTGGTGGAGGCAGCTCTGTCCTTGATGGCACTTTGCACGCACTGGAAACCCCACAGCCTCTTCCCACTTGTTTCCCTACAGCTCTTAGAAAAAGAAATGGGGTTTGCAAGCTGTCCACCTGGAGAGAAGCCAGCCTGGATGCATTAAATAGGTGCTTCAACATGCAACCTCTGCTGAAGTGTGAGGTAGAAGCAGCAAATTTCAAAGCTAATTGCAAGGTAGTAATGACTGGTCAGAGTTTAGTTCAATCTGCACCAATTAGACTGCCATGAAACCAAATGGGATCTTGGGTGAGGCATGTGGACTAATGGGAGTAGAGTCTTTCCATGGCTGTAAATGCTGAGCACTGAAATACCTGGTCAGATTGTTCCTTGCTAATAAAGTAAGAAAAAGATCAATAACTACACAGCTGAGTCCTGTAGCACCACTTATTTCTTTCTAATATGAGTGAGATGTATTTAATCCAGGAAAGGGCACTCTCCCTGGCACAAGTTTGCTTCTGTTCTTGCAACACTACTGACAGACCTCTTTGTCAACTCCCTGGGGAGAAAATGTGGTTATTGAGTAACAATTCCAGCTATGGAAAAGCTGCTGTAGTTTCTGAAAACTGCAATAAAATGAATGTAAATATTTCCTATTAAAGTCAGCCAAAAGCTTAAAGTAAATTGAAATTCCAGTTATTCAATTTGAAACTCTCCAAATTTAATTAATGGGAAGAGCATGAGGTAATATTAAATTAGATTTGTCTGACTGGCAAATTAATGTTCACATAATAAAAAAAATTTGAGATGATTGTTGTTTAAGTGGGTGGCTGGCATCCAATCTAATTTCCCTCCTTTGGAAGACATGTGGTGTATCCCTACCAAAAATGACTATGTGGAATGATGGTTCAATTTCTGCCCTTACCGACCAGCCTGGGAAATGGGGAGTTAATGCAAACTCTCACCTGCTCTGCTGCATCTTCTCAGGTGGGAAAAGTTACATTTCTATATTTTAGCACAGTCCAAGGGCTGTGATTTCTCCCTGTGGTTCCCAGGTCACCCTGAATTTGGCCCTATATGCACTACAAGCAGGCACTTCCCAAAGATGTGCCCTGCCTAATAAATGGACTATCTAAAAAAGTTCATGCTGAGAATGCTTTGTGTCCAGATTTATTTTAATGTGTAGCCATTTCAATTTATTTTTAACGTTGTAAACTTCCAAGTAATTTAAAAAAAGAATTTAGACTTGGAAAATATCATAATTTTGTAAACCCATTTAAACTGAAGCTATCCAGCACTGGCTGGATTCTGCTGCATCAGTTGGATTCTACTCTATCAGTGACTAATGATAGTGTTCCTTAATTAATTTTGAGGACCTTGACCTTTGTAAATTCTCTTCTGTAAAGCAATATGCCTAATTATGTACTGCACAGTTAAACAAACTAATTATATCGACTAATGAACAAGTAAAAAAATCTGCATGACCCTATTTTCAGGATTCATGTTCTCTGAGATAATCACTTCAAGGATTACATTTCTGCTTTGTTCTAGTGTGGCTCATTCTTTCCTGGATGATGGAGTGGAAAATATGTAGCATGATTTTTAAATGCCATTCTGTTGGTGTTCTGAAAAATGAACTTTTTTTGAAAATACTGCGTGTCAAAGAAATGCTTGAAAATATTATTGATGTTTAATTATTGATTAGTGATGTTGGGCATCAGGAAGAATTTATGGACATCAGGAAGACTTATTTCACTGAAAAGGTGATCAAGGATTGAAATGGGCTGCCCAGGGAGGTGGTGGATTCACCATCCTTGGAAGTGTTCAAGAAAAAGCTGGATGTGGCTCTCAGTCCTCTGGTCTAGTTCATAAGGTGATGATTGGTCAAAGGTTGGACTCCATGGTCTGGGGGTCTTTTCCAACCTTACTGATTGCGTGATTCTGTGGTTCTATGTGGCAGTGCTCTCAAACAGAACCACAGAAAACTGAGACCATCACAGCATTTGGTATCTCTGCCTGCAGATTCCACCTGTGCAGGAGAAGCTGGCCAATTGAATTACCAATGCAGATTTATGATGGCATTTATATATTTAAATGCAATAAAAATAAATTCTAATTAAAAGAAACGCTCTAGGGCCCTGTGTAATTAGCATCTCAGTAGCTGTTTTGCTGTGTGCTTGCAGACCTCTTAATCTTTTGCATCAGACCTGAACTGCTCACAGCACCAAATCAGTTGTGGTGAGGAGGGGGATGATGTTTGCTGTGCAGGTCTGGCTGCCCAGCAGCAGAGCTGGGTGCCCGTGGAAGGGGAGGGCAGCCCTTGATAGATGCACTTTGGTGGTTGGTTCTGTCCAAGTCAAAACAACCTTCTTCAAACTGGGAGCTGCCATTTTTTAAAAATAGATCCATCCTCTCCCCCAGCGAGGCTGGAGAGAACCACAAGCATGCTGTGAGGGAAGAGTGTTGGTTCACTCTGAAGCTAACTCTTGGTGCACGTTTTGCCACCTAGGAGATTTGCAGTGCAAAAGGAAGGGGGTTCACTGAATAAAAGTGTGTTTCTGGGTTCTGACTACCCAAATGTGGAACTCAGAGACACCCTGAGCAATGTTTGCATCCAGATTATTGTGTTGAAGAGCCACCAGTGAACCAATTGCCTGTGAATTTCCCTAAACAATGAGCTGAGGAGAAATGGCTCTAAAATCTTTCTTTGTTTATCTGAACTGTTTTCCAGGATTTGGCCTTGCTCTCAACCTTCAGCCATCAGTGATAATCATAGGAAAATACTTCCTGAAGAGAAGACCCATTGCCAATGGCCTTGCTATGGCAGGAAGCCCTGTGATGCTTTGCACCCTGGCACCTCTCAACCAATTCCTTTTTGAAAATTTTGGCTGGAGGGGCAGCTTTTTAATTCTTGGGGCAATTTTATTAAACTGCTGTGTGGCAGGAGCTCTCTTCAGACCCATCGGGGCACGTCCAGCCCCGGTCAAAACTCCTGTGACTGAGGAACGGAAGGATGCCCTGAAAGGCAAGATCACTGAAGATGGCCCCATGGAGAGCAAACCAGAAGAGGAAGGAGGAAAGGACTGCTTTGAAAAAATCAATCAGTACCTTGATTTTTCCCTCTTTAAACACAGAGGGTTCTTGATTTACCTGATCGGGAACGTGCTCATGTTCCTGGGGTTCTTTGCCCCCATCGTTTTCCTGGCACCCTACGCAAAGCACACAGGCATTGATGAATATTCAGCTGCCTTCCTGCTCTCCATCCTGGCTCTCGTGGACATGGTAGCTCGCCCTGCCACGGGCCTCATTGCCAACAGCAGGTGGGTGAGGCCGAGGATCCAGTACTTCTTCAGCTTCGCCATTGCCTTCAACGGCGCCTGCCACCTCCTGTGCCCGCTGGCCTCCAGCTACACCGGGCTCATCGTGTACTCCAGCTTCTTCGGCCTGGCCTTTGGCATGGTGTGTGCCATGCTCTTCGAGACGCTGATGGACCTGGTGGGAGCTGCCCGCTTCACCAGCGCCGTGGGCCTCGTCACCATCGCCGAGTGCTGCACCATCCTGCTGGGACCACCCATGGGAGGTGAGTGCCCTCTCCTCCTCTGCTGACACCCGGGCTGTCACTTGGATTTAGGCTTTTGCAGGCACAGTTTGTGGGGAATTTTCTAAATGTGTTTTCTCTGCCTCGCAATCACCGTTTTCCCAGTAGTGACTGGACAGGAAAGGTTGTCCTTGATGTCTCCTCCAGCGTTTTCTCTTTCCTCCTTTCTGTGTAGTCCTCCAGTTGAAGAGACTCTTGGAGAGTCATCTTTTAATCCTGAATCCCTTCAAACATTTAAACTGAACTTGCAGAGTGGGGCTTCCTACAACACCAAGAATCTTGCACTCCAGACAGCTCCCCCTGGAGATTCCTCCTTTTGCAGAAGGCTGGAGTCCACCACAATTTAAGTAAAACACAGCAGTTTTATAAAATCCTCTTGACTCAGACCTTGTTGTTTGTCTCTAAGGCTCTGAGTACGCCACTCAGGAATTTCAGTCATCTTAGTGCAGCTGAAAGATTTAAGTCTGTTCTAAAAATAATTTAAAAAAAGATTTATTTTGGATGGCATGGTTTGATGTATCAAAAGGCAGAGCCCACAAAGGCCCGTGTGGACAATACTGAGTCTCCAGGAGGAATTCCAGTCATCTAAGGAGAAGTAGGGGCAGTGATCTCCTGTGATTTAAGAGCCTTAATATTCCCTCTATAGCACGTGATCCTTTTGCAGTTTGAACCCTTTTCCTGGATTCAAAACTGAGATCTGGCTAATGCTTCATATGACACATCCTGCAGAGCTGTTTAATTCTTCATATTACTGGGTAGATCATACAGTGTGACAGAAGCAGCTGTATTCTCTTGCTGTCCTGGAGATTCATTATTTAATTAATGACAAACAAAAGAAAATACAATTTTAAAATGACTGTTTTCTGGATTATATCATTTTCCGTGTGGGAGATTAAGTTAATGACTAGAGACTGCTAATGAGGCTAAAACAGTTCTGTGTAATAATCAGTAATATTAGTTTTGTAGGGTTTTCCCCACCATTTTAATAAGCAGAAAATTTATTGGTTCTTTGGCATTTTAATAACCTACTGCAGGGTTCTGCTTTAATGAACTAAGTAAATTGTTCCCAGTGTGTTTTATGACTTTATCTTATTCTCAAAGGAAAAGAGGCAAGACTATCCTACTGTTGAATTTTCCAATACTCTACTCATTAAAACTCTCATTGAAACCTATTTAGGAGACCTCTAGGTCATCCTGATGAGCAGAAAAGGAAAAATTGTTGCAATTAGCATTTGGTTGATGTTTCACCAGTAGCATGAAAAACACAGGGCATTGAAAATGGTGTACCAAATCAGTTAGGGATGATTCAGGAAAAAACACTGACCAAAACCAGTTAAAAGTTATAGTTTTTGTGATCAGGAAATCTATTTGGTGATCATAAAACCCCTTGTTAATGCAATGCAGTGGGATAATTAATCAGCTTTTCAACATTAAGGGTAAATCAGGAAGTAATTAACGGTCCCTCTTTTTGAGGAGGAGAACATATTCCAAAACATCAGAGAGCTAATGGATGATGGGCCAGTTTCAGGGAAGATTGTCTGTGCTGTGAAGGCCAGGTTACGAGTGGGTCTTGCTTTAATTAAGATTTGGGATGTTAAGGATGGTCTGTGTTTCCCAGTAAGTGGGAATTAATGCTCAGGATCATAATCCCAATAAGATTTGCATTACATTTTGACATAATGGAGAATGGTGACATTTCAATTAAGCTGTCTCCCTGCAATTACTCTGTAACTCCATAGCAGAGGCATTAACCTTTGAGAGGAACCTGTCACATTTGTCTTGGCATTGAAATTATCTGACATTGACAGCATCATCTTTGCTTTCCCTGGAACTAATGTTTTCCAGTTTCACGCTGTGCCCTTTCCTCTTTAGATCATGAGTGTCTCTGCAGAAAGGGCAGCTGTGACCAAAAGCTGAGTCCCCTCTCATGCTGGTGGGTGACCCGTGGTGGAATAAATCACAAAATAAATCTTTGCCAAGAGCCTGAGATGGGTCCAGTGGGCAGGTGCCTTCTCATGAAAGTTCTCCCAAAAGCTGCTGATTTTTGTCTGCCAAGCCAAATGCACGTCCTTGAAGTTGATCAGTGGAGCCAGTGGAAAGGCTGCCTGCAGGCCCTGTGATCAGAGGAGTAGTTTAGCATGGAAAAAATAAGTGTGCTGGGAAAGTCCAGACTTTGCAGTGTAGGTGCTGTCACCTCCTATTGACCTGTGCAAATTGAGCATTACCTGTACCAATGTCCACTACCCACAGGATGTACAGTGCAACACATGCTCAGCATTTGCAGGCTCAGGGTGCCTGTGGAAGAGATCAGAAGTTCAGAGAATGTTTTATCCTAAAGCCACAAGGGTGTTCCTTGATATACAGGATCTGAAAACACAATACCCTTGCCTTCATCTCTAAATTTACTTTTTTTTTTTTTAATATATATTTTACAGGAATTCTTATTGATACCTTTGGAGACTATAAATATATGTTCATTAAATGTGGAACTGTGATGGTCCTGGCAGGAACGTTTCTGTTCATCATGAATTATTATAATTATCGTATGCTTGCCAAGGAGGAGAAGGAAAAAAAGACAAAAGAAGAGGATCCCAAATCTGTAAGGACAGAAGATGAAGGCAAAAAAACCTGGAACAAAGACTCCACACAGGATGGGCCTGAGCTGGAACCTTTGAGAGAGCAGGGAGAAGGAGTAAAGAAGGAAACAAATGGCATTATTGAAGTTTAAACCTGTTCTCGTGGGCTGAATGGGAAATGACTTCTGGGTTACTGAAGTGAGCACCAGCTGTGAAATCACACTGGATTTTAAAATGTTACTCTCTTCTCTGCCATGTGCAAACTCTTCCTTGTTGTAGGAGGAGACTAGAACAGAAACAAGTCCTGATTCTTATAAACTGCTGGGACACTGTGGTATCCACTTGCATTCCAAAGATCCTGCAAGATTTTCCTTTAGATATTCCCTATTTACCAGAGAAAAAGGAAAGGTGATAAGGCCAGTATGAGGCTGACATGGGACAGGAGACCTTCTTCAGGTTCTTTGTCTGTGCAGGGCAGAAATTTGATATTAAGCTTAACCCTTGACCTACATTCAAACAGTGCAAATTTAATTTTTCCCTAGGAGGTTACAAAGTCCTTATTATCCAATTTCTGTGTGCCTTGCCATTTCTAGAGAGCTTTTTCCTTACAACACCCTGGTGAGACTGTAAGTGTTGCCACTATTAATTAATTGTACAAATGAAGAACTGAAGCACAGAGGAGCTTTGGGCATCATTGCATCAGTGAATAAAGTTTAGGCATGCCAGAGCTGAAGTGGAATCCACTGCCCTGGGTTAGTTGCCTAAAAACCCTGATGAGCACAGGTATTCCCTTGCTAGAAAATAGGGAATACAATGGATAGGAGTGCATTAAGGCACAGCCTGCTCCTCTGCTTACTGTGTGCCTCATATTATTCAGAATCAATGATTTTGAACACTGCCTCACAGCTGGGACTTTGTGCCATTTATTTTTTTATAACCTGCTTCAGTTGCATCCATCCTGGAGGGAACCCAAACCCAGGTGCCTCCCCCATGTCTGGGCTGGAGAAGGCACCTCAGGGGTGCTGGCACTGCAACACCTGCTGGCCTCCTGCCACCCTGCTGCACTAAGGAAAGTCTGCCCAGGTCAGTGCTGCAGAGGTGGAGCTGAGACCACTTAGGAGGCTCTCATCCTGTGGAGATAATTTTGATCTGTTTTCTGATGTATTTTACGCCAAGCAGCTGGTGCCCAGAAGCTGTGGATGCTGAGCATGACATCATGCAGTTCAATCATCAGGCTTCTGTGGAATTTCATGGATTTGATTAGATCAAAAAACAAGGACTTTTCAGGCAGATCACCCAAATCCAAAGCTAAAACTAGTCCAAAGGTTAGTTCTCCTTTTTTTCTTTGCTTCAATGGTACACATATGTGATCAGATAATATTTTTTCATGGTTTTATCTTCAAAGAACTGTATTTTCTTGTCACTTGTATACACAATATGAAGAAAGCCTTGTAAAATACTTTCATAAATACACTGTACTCTTAAAATTGGATCATTCATATCTTCTTGTACAAAACCTTTTCAGTGAATTCTTTTGTTTCTTTGAAGAACAGTGGTCTTTGACTTCAGTAGGATTTAATTTTTAGCCTTATGTCATAACTTGTATTTTCTCTGAAAAAAGAAAATCTATATGAAATAGTTAGGCCTTCATTGCTTGTTTTTAATGCCTTTTATTTCTGTCAAATATATCTATGATATTTCATTAAAAAAGGCATTAATGGAAGGTCGTGAATATTTTCCAATATGCCTTCAGTCTTATACTTAATAAAACTATTTTAAAAAATTAAATGAGTTTACATTTTCCTGTGTGTGTAATGCAGCCTTTTGATTCAGTAAGGAGCTAGAGGGTTTCTAGTCCTGGCTCCCTGCACATGCTCACACAACTCTTGGTCACAACCTCATGTTCTTGTTGGATTCCTTTGTCATCCTTGGTGGTCTGGGCCAGCCTGACTCACACCTCCAGTTCTGTGGGCCCAGGAGTCTGAAAGCACTGCAGAATGACCTGACAAGGACCTGACAAGATGATTTTCATACCTTTCCGCCAGGTTGTATCAATTAATTCTCAGTGCAATGACCCAGATCACCAGCTGTCCTTGCAGCAGGAGCAGATACTCAGGCTCCTCGTCTCTCAGAAACACCAAACAAGCTTTTTAGGTCATAAAACTTTGTTAATACAGACACGATTTTTAATAAAAAGGTGTTCTGCTCAGCTGTCTGTGAAAATCCTCTGGAAAAGACGCCTTTGTTACACTGCCCCTGAGGGCAAAAAAAGTTTCATTGGATCAGTAGGTCTTTAAGGCTTCAGAATTCTTCTAACATGAAGCAGCTACTTCATTTAACCTACTCACCCTCCTGTCAAAGAAACTTACATTGCCTTCAAGATTATGGCACTATTTCTGTCAGCAAGGAAGCCAGACCATTTTAAGACAGTTTTGGTGATTATGGCTGGTTTTCAGTGGTGGGAGCCCTGACTCTTTCCTGTTGCCTGCTACCTTGCTGCCACCCTACACTCTGATCATGACATCCCACTAATCACTGCAGCAAAGCAATGCCAAATAGCTCTGTACTTATAAGCCCTAGAAATGCTTCTTTGACTCAAATCCTATGAATTCAACACCTTGCAGACTCAAGCTGTAATCCTTTCTTGGAAAGCTCTCAAACTTTCCTAAGAACGTTTTCAGTTATTGAAAATGGCTACTGCAATATGAAATAACCATTACAAAAAGCTCTTGTGATGCAGTAGAAGCTGCCTGTGCATCTAATTTAGTGATTTGTGTGGCAAATTGAACACAATATTCATATTTACTTAGGTTTGGAAAGCACCTGTGTAAGCAAGTCAAGAGGTGTGAGTGTTGTACCATAAATATGTGTGCTAGGCACATGGGGGACACTTGGGATATCAGATGTGCAGGGATGATTGCAAACACTTTTTTTGGAGTGCAGTTATGAGACTTTTTTTTTTTCATATTTCATTAGCTTGTGACCTTATTAGAAGCAATTGCCCACAGTTTCCAGGGCTCAAACTTCATCAAGAGCCTGATTTGGATGCAGAACCATCATTCCCAACAACCACAAAAGAAGCCAACAGTGGTGCTTGATGGGGAGGTGTGACAAGTACCACAGATTGGATTTAGATTTATCCCATGCATTTGTTTTTTATTTACAGTTCCCCTCACTTTTATCCTCCCTATATTTAGCTTACCAAATTCAAAAGCATGGAGGTAGAATTCAAATGTTTCTCTACTTTGGTGTGGCAAAATTTGTACATCTTCCTCTCTCCCTTTTTAAAAGAATGTTAGAGCAGTGAGTCTGCCACGTGGAGTGTCATGCTCCTAGAAGGGGACGTTTTCTGCCATCACACCTTGGGCCAGGTGCTGCTTTTCCCCACACAAAAAACATCATTTAAATGGAAGGAATGAACCACGTCTAGAAAGTACAAAATGCACAAGGAGACTTGAGAAGTCTGAAACCACAAATGAACAGAGGCAGCTTGGTAGTAACTGTGTTGAAAATTAGTAAGCAAGCAAACAAACAAATGAAGTGCCAACCTATATGTTTGAAATATGCAATCATTTTAGACGACACAGGAGATTATTCAGAAGGACAGTTCCCATGGCAGCTGACACCAAATTTATTTGGTTGTGTTCAGAAAACGCCTCGTAGAAAATACAGGTGCACTCAGATTACATCTGGAGTGAATTTAAAAGATGACTTTCGTGCCCTCTGCAATGGCAGTGACATTGTCTATAAAATAGCATTATTTAGACTTATCAGAACTGTGTGAGGGCGTTTTGATGAGTGCCATTCATAACTGTCAGCAAAGCTTCAATGGCAGTGTGGCTCAGAAACACAGATTTGATTTGCTGTCTGCTCTGACACTCACTGAAGTATTGTTGTGCTTTAGTTTGGGTTTGGAAAGAGGCCCATTTACATCCTGACACCAAAAATATGAACATCCATGGGTAAATGGGGCGTTCTGTGTTACTGTGGGTGAGACCCTGCTATCACCAGTAACAGCATCACAAAATTTATTTTTATACACTGTACAACCCTTTGTCCTGCAGGGCCCTGTGCAGGTCAAGGTGTGATGACATTTGTGCTGCACCTTCTGCAGAGGGTGAGGCTCCCCATGGGTGACAGTGCAGGTGTCCAAAGGCCCAAACAAACCCAGTCCCACATGACTTGAGATATCCAAGCCCTTAGCCCATCAATCAAACTGTTAGAGAAGATGTCTATGTAAGGGGGAAATTATATGTACCCTCCCTCCAAAAAGGCATAAGTTTGGACAATATCTAAAAATTATCTGTATTTTTTATTATTTGTTTGTTTATATGTTACTACTTTCTGAAATGTATTCTATGTCTCTTCAAGTTTAGTATTACTGATGATTTTGGACTGCAAATGCTTCCTCTAATGACTTTCCTTTCTTCACTCTTTTTAAACTCCCTTATTCAGCCACAGTAACTTTACACAGCACTTGGCTTTCATACTGTTCAGTTTTTATCCTTTTAAACAGCATGTTTCCCCCCTATTCCAACATTTCTGAAGCACTAAAAAACCATTTAAGAGTTGCAGATCATATTCAGTCAGCTATTCATGATGCAGTTTGCTGGACAGCCTAAGAAGTTTATCACAGCACAAGGCAGACAGAGACAGCTTCAGAGGAGCAGGGACCACACAATTCATGGAGAGTCTGGCACAGACACCCAGGTTTGTACCCTCCAGATATGACAGTCCCTCCCAGGGGACTGCATTTACATTTTGATTTCACAGGTAACTCAGGGACAGATACTTGGTGCCCAAGGCTGTCTGACAGCCCTCACAGAATCACACACACAATCACAGGATGGCTGAAGCTGGAAAGGACCTCTGGAGATCATTAGTGCTGCAAAGCTTCTTCAGAGACTGCATGTCCAGCACTGCTCCTCTGCACAGGCTTGTCCATGTCACACCAGAAGCTTGCAGGTGGCTGAGTTTGTGTTTCCCAGCCCGTGCTGGGGCAAAGGCTGGAGGCAATCCCAATAGCCCAGTGTAGAGTTCAAAGCTTTTTGCTGAGCACAGGTCTGTTTTATGTCTCATCTATGAAGGCATACAAGCCCAGAAGATTTTAGGAGGGGTAAGAAGGGAATAGATCTATTGCTAATGTATCTCATGCTGGGAAGGATGGGGATGTCCCTCAATGCACACACAGGACAGAGTCCTGCACTTTGCCCTGAGGAGCCAAAGTCTGCATCTACTTCAGCCAAAGCATCTGACAGTCTGATGGTGTAAACACCCCAGCTGGTACTGCCCTCCCTTGCACCACTGGCATCTCTGAATGGTCCAGCCCCTGCTCCAGCTCCCCAGCCCATGAATTTGTCATTTTTCACATCAGACTAAAGCCATGGAAAGAGAGACACAGAGAAACACAGGCTTCCCTTAGGCTCTCCAGAGTTTTTTTGACTTCTGTCTGCTGGGTGCAAAGGTATCCCAACAAAATGTTGAAGAAACTCCCACCTCCTGAGGGAGCACTGCTCTTTGGGACAGGCACCAAACAGGAATGTGCTCCTACTCCTTTCTGATCAAATCCATTGGCTTCCAAGGAGGGGAAGATATTAATTCACCAAAGATGTCAGCTTCAAGGTCCAATTCTGACACAGCAGATTCCTTATGAATCCTGGATCCTGTTTGATGTGCAAAGCAGAGTCTTTGAGATGGATGGGTATGATTGAAATGAAATAGGGACAAGCACTTGCCTCCTGTTGCAGAACCTGGCATTCCCTTCCTGTACAGATGAGATTCTTAAGTAGTTTTAATCAGTATGTAATCAGTCCTGACCATTAGTCATGCCTCTGATCACAAAGCACAACTCCAGAGAGAGATCCTTAGAATTTCTAGGAGGTTCCATGCATTATTAAGTGAAAAAACCCACAGACTCTACCTATCACCCATTAATACTACGTATAAGAAATGCTTGTTGAGCAAACTTGCCAACTCTAATTATTCTCCCAGCAGACTGTGGAGGGCTTTTTTTGGCACTTCTGCAAGTCTAATGGAAACCTCCCCAGCTCTGCTGCTGCAGAGGTAGCACGAGCAGGGAAATCTCTGTGATGTGCTTCAGCCTCCTAAGATAGCCCTTCCTTGTGTGCCTGTGCACACACCCACACCCAGCACTGCTCCGGGAAAATCCACCTGCTGCAGGCTGGGATGCAGGGCTGCATTCCTCTGTGAAGCCTGCATGGAAGTGCTGGCAGAGTGAGTCACTCACATCTGGAATCAGAAGGGATCCTCAAAGCATCCTTGGCGGGGCAGCTCTGATCCCAGAGGTGCCAATGGGGAGTGAGAAGGGAGCTCCTTTCAGCACCACCCCCAGAACACAGCCAGGGACTGGGGAGGAAACACAAGTTGCTCTCCAAGTCTGGGCTCCACTTTCCACTTTTCCAAGCAGACAAACCATGTAATAAAGTTTGTTCACAGCTCATGGCCTGGGACATGACTTATGTTGATTCGTATTTCTTATTTCTTTAGAACATTTTGTTTCTTTTAATCAAAAAAGGCTGTGAGTGCAGTGGCTAGAAATAAATTGAATTAACTTACTGAGTAGGTATTTGTCCTCTGACTTACCTGTCACAGAAATCTTTCAAAATACAGTATTCTGTAGCACATTTCAGTATGAAACATGAGGAACAATGATATGATGATTTCAGCTTTCAGCAGAGAAGATAGTAATTATACACCATATAATAGAAGTGCAGTGAAGCTGCTTTGTAATTACAGTGTAACTAAGCTGTACCTCATTTACTTGTATTCTGAAGTGCATCTGGAGTTAGCAATTAGGGCTAGGACATGATTAAACACTTACCTTCATCAATCCCAGTATATATAACACTATACTTACCTTCACATGTGTATTATTTTTCACTCATATCTGCTATGAACCTAGATATTTTCCAGGGATTAATGATACTCTGTGAAAAGTTGATAGCCTGAAGTTCAGCAGAGAGCTATTAAACTGGCCTGGCCATTAATCCCTAGAAAATACCCTGCACCAAGGTTGTTATAAGGTGAATATGGAAAATAACTTTCCACTTGTGTTGAGCTTTGTCATGGCTCTTGTGCCTTTGTCAGTGTGTAGGAACAACACCCCAAATGCAAGTGACTCCCTTGGGTTTGGGTGTGTCTGATGTAAACTGGGTGAATCCTCCCTCAGTTCACCTCTGTGCTTCACCAAGGTCCTGACCAGACAGCTTGTGTTCCAGCCAGCCTGTCTTAGCCACAGTTTTCTGGCAATCTTTGGAGATCAATTTTAGAGTGAACCTCCATTTTCTGAAATGTGTAATTCCAGCTTCTCTGAGCTGAGAAACAACACTGGCAGCCAAGTAAAAATATCCATTACCGGGGGAATATGTAAAAACACTGTTTCATCAGTCATCCTGCTCACACAGCTCCCTCCCAGAACTCGGAGTGGTAATGAAAGTAATTTAACACACATCTATAATTAATTTACTACATTCTTCCTGCCGATGGCAATCATTTTACCTAGGAAAGTTCATGAAATTGATCTTAATGCGTAAAAATAAAGATGGAAAAGCGTTAAAGGCAGCTAAACGTGGTTTACTTCTAAGCATGTAAGCAGTTAAGCACTGTTTGGAGAACTGATTTGGGGCTGATTTAGCAGCAGCCATTACCTGTGAGAAATGCCAGTGAGCAGAGCAGGGCTTTGCCCTCAACACACTCAGTGTGTGAGCACTGCTGAGGGCAGCAGCCTTTGCTCCTGCTTTGCATAATGTGAATAGAAATGTGAGCATGGGTTCCAGGAGGCTGTGCAGGGGGGGACAAAGCTGCTGGACAGCTGGAGCTGCACCAGGGACACGGCCTGCACCAGCTCTGCCTCCAGTGCCATGGAAAGCCACGAGCCCAGGCCCCAGGCATCCAGTTAGGGTAGCTCTGGCCAGTGTGCAGAACATCCAGATGTGCAGATGTGTCTGAACACTGCACACACACCTGTGCATGTGCTGCATGCAGACAGCAGATACCATATCTATATATCTGTGACAGACAGTCCCACCTGTGCAGGCTGTTTCTAGAGCTTTCTAGAGGATCTAACAGCATCCTGTTGTTGCTGAGACTTCCCTGCGTCCTTGTTTATGATCCATTATTGCTTCAGCTGCAGCTTTTTGCACATCCATGAGCCCCACACTCTGCTGGGTTGGTGGCTCCTCCCCTGTCTGTGCTCCCCAGAGCTGCAGAGCAACACTTGAGACCTTCATACACTTATCTACAGGCTGTCTTCTGCACTTCCCAGACATCCTACTTTAGCATGGAGGCCATGACATTATGACTTCAATATGGTGGGAAAACGTAGAAAAGCAGGAGCCTGTAACAAATAATACTTCAGTGCTCTGCAGCAGTTATATAAATATGTATATAAATAAGTAGGATGGCTTTTAAGTGTGTCTTCCATCACTGTGGCATCCAAATGAGGGAGCACAGTAGCCTTACCTGGATGGGGGACAGAGGAGAAAGAGCCACTTTGGTGCCTCCTTCGAGGTGAAGCACAGCCTGTCCTGCCTGCACTGCAGGGGGAAAAGCAAACCCTGCATGGGAAACATCACTCATCCCATGGAAGAGACCAAATGAGCATGGAAGTGGGGCAGTTCTTTCCGTCTTCTGCACCTGCCTGTGCCTGAGAGGCCACCAAATGGTCCTTGGTCTCTGGAGCTGTGACTGCAGCTGAATGAGGAGGATTCCCCATCAAGACTCAGCGAGAGGCATTGTCTACATGTGGCTTCCCTCAGCTGTAAAGCTGTTCCCTGGCTTCTCCCTAATGCCAGGAAGAGCAGGGTGTGTCAGGCCTGTGCTGCCAGAGAGAGAGGCACCAATCAGCCTAAGGATCCATGAAGATGACAGCAGCTTGCTGCAGGACTTGTATTACCTGGTGGCTGTCACACAGCTCCTCATCACAGGGCAGCAAACGCTGCCAGGACTGGCTGCTGGGGCTGTGAGAGGGACAGCCAGTGGCTAAATGTGAATAACAGGTCTGAAGCCAGCAGAAAGTGTTCAGGGCTGCTTTGAAATGCTGGGGTGTGAGCCCTGAACACTTGTTTTTCACAGTACCTCCATGGCAGGAGTTTGAAGAAGTGTGTACCCCACAAAACCAAGGATGTCCAGAAAAGGTGACAAAATTGGAAGGCTTCCTCTACATGCATTTATGTTCCCAGTTTGTGCTGGCATAAATGTGACTTAACACCATGCCCTCAGATCTCCAGAGGCTCCTGCCCAGCCCAGCCCTGACCAACTCACAGCATGAACTACTACACTGTGCAAGACCTGCACATTTTCCTCTCTTTCACACCATAGTAACATTACAACCAGAAAAGCCCTGCAGTAAATCCTTTCCTCATAGGCATGAAGGAAATTTCAGGATACAGGATTACATGGAAAGGCTGAGACCTGCCCTGGCTTAGGGAAGGGTGGCAACTGGCCAGCACTTTTTTGAGGAGCAAGGTCTCTCTCTTGGAAACACTTGTCACTAGTGAGGCAGAACTGCAGGGAGCAACCCTGCTTTTATCAAAAGAGAAAATTATTAGCAAGAGGAGGAAAAAGAGATAAAAAAAAGAAACCTTGGGCAGAAAGCATGATCTGAGGAGTAGAGCTCTATGTCCAGGAAAAATGTGGACATTGGCTATGGCAGCACAGAAGTCAGTGATCAGCACAGGGCAAGCTGTTAACCCTTCAGTTTGGCTTCTTCCCACTCCATTGTGGCTGTGTGCTGATCACTCCATTGTGGCCATGTGCTAATTAGGTGTTTCTGTATTTCCCTGAAGTGATTGTGGATTTGGTGACAGTATTATTAGTTCTTGTTGTGAGATGCCCAGCTGGAAAATAGATCATGGGAAAATAGCTGCTGTAGGGGCAGAATGGAAACCATTTGGGATGAAAAGTATGCAATAGGCTGTGCTAGATCCTTTCAAAATATCCTTAACCATAACTTCTTCAATTAAGGCAAGGTTATGCTTTATCTGGGAAAAGAATGGCCTCTTTTAAAGGACAGTGATGATTGAAATAATTTTTTGGAAGCTTGTAAGCTCTTCTGTCTAGACTTAAGCAATGTTCATCAGCAAATATTATTAATTAGCAATTGCTAATGGAATATACAACAAGGCTGTGGGTTTCTGCAGCTAATGAAAGAAAGCTCCTCTACTAGGGGGGTGTGAGCACACAGAACCAGGTAAGTGGTGCTCTGAATGTGTGGTTTCTGTTTCTGTGACTTGTCAGAATTATGTAGAACACAAACACATACAGGCACTGACAGAGCAAGAGCATCCTCACTAAGAAAAAGATTAGTGGGTTTAGGTTGTACAGCCCTGCCCAGAGGGACATGACTTACCTGAAAAATCTTACATTATATAGCCCTTCAAAGTACATAATGCTTATAATTTTGGTCTATTTTGAAATGTGTTTTGAATTCCTTCTTTCCTCCAAATTCCTAAGTGATGGCCAAAAGGCACCTGTTTTCCCAACTGCCTTTTCAGAGACTGATGTAAAAACAAGAAAGCACAAACCACACACTCATTGGTACCCATTTGAGCAAGATCCCCTTTGCTGATGGCACAAATGTGCATTTTGCTTAATTTGGAACTGCATTTTCCTATTGGAGAAGAGCTACCCTTTTATTCCAAAGAAACAACATCTCTTTTTTTTTCTTCTTGTTAATAGCCCTGCAAATATTATGCATGAAGGGCCATCACCTATTTTTGTTGGAACTAGGACGAAAAATTTAAACCAAAAAAATGTATCGAGTCTGGCATTTACTTCTCCTTTCTCCTACTTTTCTCCTTCCATCAGTTATAACAGGAATTAGATTGCACATGACACGGGAGTAAATAAAAAATAAGTATTCAGCAGAGAATAGAGAGAAACAATAGCTTTGAACAACCATTTGAAAAATTGTAGAAAGATTGAAAGTCAATGTTTTCCTTTTTTATCCAAACAAACTTTGTCAAGAAGCCCAGCACCCCAGAGGAGTGCTGCTCCAAGAGATGTGTGTAGTGCTGCAATGGAAATGCCTTTGACAGGAGAAAACACATTCTGAGGGGTTACTCAAAAGTGAAAAAAAATTATCTGGGTGTCCTGGGGTGACTTTTTGATGCTTGTATCCCCAGCTGTCTGTTCTGTTTGTGCTGTATGTTAAGTGCTGCACCTTTAAGGCTGGTTCTGAGAGCCAAGGGGGGAGAGAAGAAGCACAGGGTTTGTTTTCAGAACCTGCACTCACTGCTCTGCATTCTGCTCCTGGACTGTGTTTTGTGCAGCATGGACAGACAGCAGGACAGAGCTCTCCTCTGATTTTAGCTACTTTAGCTAGCTGAGGCAGGCAGAAAAGTTCCCTGCATTGTTTTTTTTTTTTTCCTTTTTCTTGGGACTGTTTAAACCTGCTCTGGACTGAAAACCCAGAATAGCACTGAGATCTCACACCTGAGCCCACTGGGGCCCAGGACAGCATTTCCCAGCACTGGAGGGATAAGAGACTGGGAGAGATGAGCTACAACCCATGGCAAGGACTTCCCCAATTTTGCCATCTCTCTTCAGAGCAGCGAAAGGTTTTATTGTTCCATATCACTCATTTTTTATCCTTGTGGGCGCTTCGTTAAATAAATAGTTATTGCCCGTTTTCTCTAAGGAGTTTTTTGGTTTGGTTTGGGTTTTTTTGGGAGTTTTTTTTTTGTTTTGTTTTGGGGGTTTTTTGGGGTGGGTTTGTGGTTTTATTGTGTGTGTGTGTGTGTGGGGGGGTGTTTGTGGTTTTTTTGTTTTGTTTTTGTTTGTTTGTTTGTTTGTTTGGTTTGTTTGGGTTTTTTTGTGGGTTTTTTTGTGTGTGTGTGTTTTTGTTTTGTTTTGGGGTTTTTTTTGGTTTTTTTTTGTTTGTTTTTTTGTTTGTGGGGTTTTTTTTGTTTTGTTTTTTGTTGTTTTGTTTGTTTGGTTTTTGTTTTTTTTTTTTTTTGTGGTTTTTGTTGTTGTTGTTGTTGTTGTTGTTTTTTTGGGGTTTTTTTGTTTTGTTTTCCCCGGACCAGCTAGGGGAGGGGCCGTTGGGCTTTGCTGCTCCAGAGGGACCCCAGTGGGAGGTTTCCCCGCAGTTTTCCCCTCCAGCAGGGCAGCGGGGGAGCCGGGAGCCGCAGCCGCCGCGCACCGCTAGGGATCAGCCTTGCCCCGCGCTTCGGCCGCCCCGCCGGCCCCGCGGGATGCCGGCATCCCTCCCGGTTCGCTCTGGAACCTGCCTGCCCCTCCCCGTGCCTTGCCACATTCCCCCGGCTTTCCTCAGAGCTCCGGGCCCGCCTGTGGTTAGTTAGCCGGCAGCAGGAGAGGTGCATCGCCCTGCGGAGAGAGCGGGTGCGGGTCTCTGCAGCAGGGATGCCCGACTCCCTCCGTCCCCCGGGCTGGTTGCTTTGGTTTAGCTGCTTTTTTATACTGTCCTCTGCTATAAACTTTTAGAGTTTTGTTTCTCCCCCCCCCCCCCCCCCCCCCGACTCCCATCTGCTGAGAGATGATTGTCTTAATGCTATGCCTGACATTTTCCATCCTAAAACACGCACGGATCTGGGGTGGGGAGGTGGGTGGAGAGAAACAGACAAAGGAGAAGGATATTTTGCTTTTCTACAAGGTTTCTCCCATCCCAACGTGCTTCATGATCTCTGAGATTGGAGGCAGTGGGCAGCAGGACAAGGCCAGCACTGCTCTGTGGGCCCAGGGCAGGGCTGGTGGGTGTTCTTTGTTTCTCAGCCTTCAGCCTTGGAGTCAGAAATTTTATGTAAACAAAGTCATGTTTACAGAACTCTTTCTCTTATTTTATATTCCTTTTTGTGAAAGGACAATTGATGGACACTTTCTAAGACCAGTGGAGTTGAAGAGGTTGAACTTCAGTCTTCCAATCTGGTCTCCTTTTTAGAAATCTATATGTGAAAAACAGGGTTCACTTTTATGTAAAAGTTATAAGTTTAATAAAAATAAAATAAAATAGACAATTAGGAGACAAAGAAACAAAGCTTTTCGGCCGAGGTGCTGATACCAACAAGATCAGCACACCGTCTCTCTTCAGATCCTTTGTTTTAAGGACTCCTGTATTACAATATTTAAATAAGCTTATGCATGATTCAAATATTCATTTTGGTTTCAAGACCCCCCTTAAATATACAGTTTATTTATGGGACTCCATGCAGTCTGGGGGGACGTTGTAAATCTGTCTT
>VZUI01075936.1:0-35000 GCA_013401135.1 Cettia cetti
CCCCTCCTGTCCCTCTCCTGTCCCCTCCTGTCCCTCTCCTGTCCCCTCCTGTCCCTCTCCTGTCCCTCTCCTGTCCCCTCCTGTCCCCTCCTGTCCCCTCCTGTCCCCCTCCTGTCCCCCAGGGTCCATCTGAGCAGGGTCCAGCCCCACGGAGGGTCCAGCCCTGCCCCTGCTCCCAGCACGGACCCTGCAGCCCCTCCTTGCCCAGCTCCTTCCCCCTGCAGGGGAGGCTCAGCACTGGAGGGGCCCCTCAGCAGTTCCTGTCACTTCCTATTTAACACATCCACTTAATTATGGTTGGAAACTTCCAATTAATGCCACCACTTTGCTCCCACGCTGCAAGCCCTCTCTGGTGCTCCCACGAGCAGCAATCCTTACCCCTCGTTTATTTCCCTTTCATTTCTACTCTTCCTTTGTTTTTTGTTCAACATTTGTCACCTTTTCTTGGCAGCCCTAGCTGCTCTGCCCCAGCAGCCTGAGCCCCTCTGGGCACTCAGAACTCCATCCTCAAAGAGCTCCAGGGGCCATTTGTTCTACATTAAAGCAAGGACATTTCCAGCTTGCCACTGATGTAGAGAAAAATGCTTAATCCACAGTTTTTGCAAAAATGCTTATTATTGTACATTTCTGTTGACACACAATAAAATGGAAAATTAATTATTTTAATGCTTTTATATCTGCCTACAGCTTTGTGTTGTCTTCTCACTAATGGAAGGGGGTGGACCATGTATCTTCAGTATTCATCCTGCAGCCCCTGCATATTTTTTAATTCAAAAAAGAGCATGTGCTTCTAAATGCACATTTAGGACACAAAGTTCTTGTTTCTTTAAATGGATAGGTTAGGACAAAACTATCTTCTGAAAGCAGAGCTAAGCCAAGGCATTTCTTGATCCTAAAGTGGCTTGGAAAGAGGGAAAATCTGAATCATCACAGAATCCCAAACTGGTTTGGACATGAAAGCCCCTCCAGTGCCACCCTGCCCTGGCAGGGACACCTCCCACTGTCCCAGCTGCTCCCAGCCCTTCCAGCCTGGCCTGGGGCACTGCCAGGGGTCCAGGGCAGCCCCCTGCTCTGGGCAGCAGAGGATTTTATTGTGCAGGGTGGCAGGAAAGCCCAGCCCAGCGAGCACAGCCCAGAGCCCAGCTCAGCACAGGGCAGAGCACTTCAGCAGCTGGCATCAAACACTTGCTCCTCACAGGCCCCACAGCTGGAAACTGAGCCCTGAGAACAAGCCTGGATGGCAATGGCACATCTAGAGGCAAATCCAGGAATTCTGGCTTTTCTCCTAAAGCTCCTTTTCAGAGCTGTTTTCATGGCACAGCCTCGAGCCCACCTTACCTGAGGTTTGGGGAAAGGATTGACCCTTTAGCTTTGTTTACCTCCCTGATGAGCCAGGAACTTCTTAATTTTTCTGGGATTGTGGAAAAGTTCTGCTTCTGCCAAACCCAAGACACAACTCCCAGCCTGGAAAGGGCAGGGGTGAGAGGGGACCAAGCACAGGTGTGGAATCTGGAGAGCATTTCTCTTCCAGTGCCTGCCAGCTCAGAAGTTCTGCCATTTATTTATCCTCCTAATTCCCCAGCTGATTCAAAGACCAGCATCTTCCAGCCAAATCATTTGGAGCTGGGTTTCCCTTCCCAAAGCCTCAGCATCAATGGGACAAAACATCAATGATGATTTCCTCATCAGAACAACACAGGGCAGGGAAGGAAGATGAGAGAAATGCAGAATTCTGAGGGAAATCCAGTACCCAGCTCATTTAGGGCCTAGCTAGATTGCTGCAGTGATATTAATAATACTAATAATATTAAATTATCCTGCTCAGGTTATGCCCAGCCACTTGGGCCCTGGAAGAACTGCAGATGCAGACAGAAAATTGGGAGTGGCTGGTGGCAGGACCCACTGCAGGGTCCAGCTGCCCCCAGGGCAGGGAATTCTCTCCCCACAGACAGGGTGAGAGCTGTGCAGGGGGAGATGGGGCTCACCCAGGAGCTCCCAGGCTGGGCTGGGTCAGGAGAAAAGCCTGTCCCACCGCGTCCAGCTGCTTTTCTGGGAGGAAAAGGGCAAAACCAGGCTGAAGTCTGGACAACCCTTCCCCAGTCAGTGAAATCACAGGCACTGCTAGAGCAGAATAAAATCCCTGGCTGCAGTTAGCACTGGGAAGCAGCTGCTCCATGCTCACAGCCAGCCCCAGACCCCTTTAATCCCAGTTAAAGGTGGGATGTTCCATGGAAAAGGCTGTTCCATGGGAATCATGGCAGCATTTTCATAAAATGAACCTTTTCAGCTTAGTGGAAGAAAAGCCAAATAAAACACGAGAACAAAGCAAATAAAGGCTTCCTCTCAAGTTGTTTCAGAGCAGACTAAAGACCCTTTGCAGCTGTTTATTCGGGGCCATTATTGTCCATCATGTGAACAATTAGCTGGAGACACATTAAATTCCACACTCCACATCTGATATTGCAGCCAGCCACGGCGATTTCCTTCAGCAATCAGCGCCCAGGGACAGCTGGGCAGGGATTATTCCTGACCCACTCCATCCATGTGGCCTGTCAGGAGCCTTTGTGCTTTGCTTAAACGCTGGAAGCTGCCAGGGCTGCTCGCAGGGGCCCGATGTGAGCAGAGCTTTCACCACCCTCGGTGGGATTCCCTTCTCCTCCCTCAAGCAGACACGCACGGCATGACACATCTGTCACATTTCTGCTCCCCCACCCCTGGCACTGCCCCTGGCATGGCACCAAAATTCCAGTTTGCAGAGCACAGCTGGTCATGGTTGGGATCTACAGAAGCAGCTCTAAGCCAAGAGTTCCCAGAGCTGTTCGTGCAGTTTATTAAAGGAGTTTACTTGCAAAATTCATCAACAAATTGGAGACAAAGCAGCACCTTTTGGCTGCTGTTAACTGCCACGAGACTCTTGGCAGACTGGAAGGTGCCAGCCCCTGATCTGCCACGAAAACCTGGGGCAGTGAGGCCCCAAAGCTGCAGTGCTGCCCCAGAGCTGCAGTGCTGCCCCAGAGCTGCAGTGCTGCCCCAAAGCTGCAGTGCTGCCCCAGAGCTGCAGTGCTGCCCCAAAGCTGCAGTGAGGCCCCAGAGCTGCAGTGCTGCCCCAGAGCTGCAGTGCTGCCCCAGAGCTGCAGTCCTGCCCCAGAGCTGCAGTGCTGCCCCAGAGCTGCAGTGCTGCCCCAGAGCTGCAGTGCTGCCCAGGCCTGGCAGGGGATGCCGGGCAGTCAGCACTCAGGGACATCCTGCAGACAGCAGACAAACAAGGAGAGGGGAGAGAGGAGACCCCGAGGGAAGGCTCAGCACAGGGCTCAGGGGTGCCTGGGGGTGCCCTGGCCTCTCCAGACACAAACCCCTCTGCAGACCCCTCCCCACAGACAAAATCACTCCCATCTTGCCAGGGAAAGCCAGAAGTGTCTTTGATGCAGAGGCATGAATCCAGTGATTATTTTGCTGGTAGTTCTTGGAGTCTCCCTGTCCTGCAGGGCCCTGCCCTTGCCTGCAGCACTGCCCACACGTCCCACAGACCTCCAGTGGGGAATATTTGCCACCCAGCCTCCCTGGCCAGGGCAAGGGTGGGACACAAACAGAAACCCAGGCTTTGCTGCCACCTCTGAGCCCCTGGAGATGGCCCCAGGGGGAGCAGCTTCCCCTGGTGACAGAGGTGCCACAGGGGGCCCTCAGGGGTTATGGGGGCCCTGCTGGGCTGGAAGGAGGGGGAGAGGGATGGGAATGCAGATGGAAGTGTAGAGAGAGGGATGGGAACCGGCAGGAGTGAAGAAGCCCGGGGGTGTGCCTGGCAGCCTGAGCTCCCTGCTGGGAGGGTCTCAGTGCCCAGTGCCCCGTGCTGGTGAGGCTGCTGCACCCCACACTGCCCTGGCAGCTGGGGAGCTGTGGCTGCACAGCTCAAGTGCTCTGCTCTCCACAGCTGGCTGAACTTCTCCAAACACAACAAAGCACATCTGTCACTGAAGAGCCTCTTCCCGCTTCCAGATATTAAATAAAGAATATTGCACCCTCAATAACACACAAACTGACATTGTTACTCCTGCCAAAAGCAACCAAACGTGTTCATTAGCCATAAAATATCCCAGCAAAGCATTTGCTCTTGAATGTATTTGCTGACAAAACCACATTAGCCTTGCAGAAAGGCTTTCCAGAGGGATGTGTAGGCGCAGAACCAGCACCTCTCTTGAAGACGGGGTGATTTATTCTTTAACTCCCATTTCTTACATAACTCATCCTCAGAGTGTGTCTGCCCGCAGGCTCGTGGCCAGGGAAGGCAACAACACAAGACAAAGCAAAAGCTCAGCTCAAGTCCTCTGCCACATCATTCTCTGGCCACGATAGCTTTTATGAGCTCCTTACGCTCCAGTTTTCTCCTGTCTTCCAGCACGTGTGTAATCCATCCCAGCCCCTCCCAGCTCTCCCTCAGCCTTTATATCCCCACAAACACTGCCCCCGGGACAGCCCCAGCCCTGCAGCAGGGTCCCAGCCTGTGCTGCCTCTCCAGGGCTGATGGAGCACCCCCAGCCCTGCAGCAGGGTCCCAGCCTGTGCTGCCCTGCCAGGGCTGATGGGGCCTGTGGCACTGCTCCTGCTGTGGCACTGTCTGTGGCACTGCTCCTGCCTGTGGCACTGTCCCTGCCTGTGGCACTGTCCCTGCCTGTGGCACTGTCTGTGGCACTGCTCCTGCTGTGGCACTGCTCCTGCTGTGGCACTGCTCCTGCCTGTGGCACTGTCTGTGGCACTGCTCCTGCCTGTGGCACTGTCTGTGGCACTGCTCCTGCCTGTGGCACTGCTCCTGCCCAGCTCACGTGGCTCCCATCAGCTGCTCTGAGCTGTGCCCCTGCCTGTCAAATCCACTTCCAAGTGCACCAGGCCCACCTGCAGCCCCACAGCCCCTGGCCCCATCCCAAGGCACTGCCCAACCCAGCTGCACTCACAGCCTGTGCAGGACCTGCCTGATTTGAGCCCCCTGCCTGCTGCAGCCTCGTGGAGCAGGGAGGATCCAGCATATGGTCGTTCAGTGGGCCAGTGGCTTGAAAAATTCCCTTCCACTTGGCTGCAAGTCAGTTCTGCAAGTTGAGATAATTAAAGGTGTTTGTGCTGGTCAGGGCTGACACGAGCAAGCAGAGATTGCAGGGTTTAATGAGGGAACAGAATAAACAACCTCCATCTCTGCAGCACACCAGGGCTGCTGCCACGGGCAGAGCACGGCCCTGGGCGCAGTTTTGGGGACCCAGGGATGGGGGCACCTCTCAGCTCCTCCCTGAGCTTAGGAGGCCCAGCCATGGCCAAGAGCTGTGCAAAGGCTGCAGGTCCTGCAGCAGGCACTCTGCACCCAGCAGCATTACTGCTGGAAATAACTCCCACCAGTGCAGGCACCCAGCCCTGCCAGTGGGACTGGCACCACCTGGCACCCAGGGACTGATGTGACACCTGCAGGGGCAGGACCAGGGCAGCAGAGGATGCAGAGTGTCCCCAACAGTGCCAAACCCAGAAACCCCATCTGCTTGGAACACATTCTGCTCCAAAGGAAAAACCCAAAACCCAGCAACACATCCAAGGAAACAATGAACAGAAATCAATTTGAGCATGCTATTTTAGAAAAATACCATCTGTTGGCAGAATATTCCTGAGCAACAAACAGCACTGAAGAGGTGCTTGGATCCCATTCCAATTCGAATATTTTATCAAAAAAAGGCAGGTACAGCCAGGTCTCTTGCCAGCAGGTTAGACAGTTAATTACTCTCTTCACCAGCTCACTATTCATAACATTTATTTCCAAATTCCCTAACAGAGATGTTTATGGCATGTAAATTGATTAGTCTGAGCCCAAAGAGATTCAGGAGGTGTTGAAGTGAGCAGGCTCTGCATTGCACAGAGCATTACAGAGTTACTCAATGCACTTCTGTTTGTGGGGAAAGGGGCATTGCAGTGTGGGAGCTCCACCCTGTCTGTGTCAGTGCCCGTGGTGTCCCTGTCCCTGTCCCTGTTCCTGTCCCTGCCCCTGTCCCTGTCCCTGCCCCTGTCCCTGTCCCTGTCCCACCACCAAAGGCTCCGGGGGCAGCTCTGACCCCCAGGGCACTGCCAGAAAACAATTCCTCCTCTATCCCTGCATGCAGTGTGCTGAGGCATCTCCAGCATGCATTTGTTGCTGTTTGCAAACAGATTCATCAGAGCCATGGTTTGGTTTTATCTGGAGCTCACAGCGATGCTCTGGAAGGCAGGCACGCCTGGAGCACGAGCTGCCTGAGACCCCCACGGTGCAATACGGGACAGGACAAGGGGCTCCCCACACCCAGCTGAGGAGGCAGGACTGCAGCCACGCTCACCTGTGCTGTGTGCCCTGCAGTGCTGTGTGCCCTGCAGCCATGCTCACCTGTGCTGTGTGCCCTGCAGCCGTGCTCACCTGTGCTGTGTGCCCTGCAGCCGTGCTCACCTGTGCTGTGTGCCCCAGGGCCCGTTCTGAGCCCAGCTCCGAGCCCGAGCAGTTCCCAGCACGGCAGGCGCCGGTGCAAGAGAGACACGAGGTGATGAGCCCTGTGCAGACACTCAGGGCCCCCTCACAGCAGCAATCACACACCCAGACTGAAAGCCAGCCCCACGTCAGCCTGCTGCAGGCTGATGCCCCTCCCCAGGGGCAGATACTCGGGTCCCAGGACTCCTCTCACTGCTCCAGGCTGAGGGTGCAGGGCGGGGCACGGTCCTGCCGTGTGGCAGCTGTGCAGGGATGGGCAGGTGAGCACACAGCTCCCAGGCCAGCAGGGCAGGAGCCCTTCCCCAGGGAGAGCTGCCTCGTGGTGCCCAGCCTGCCAGGCAGGGCCCCAAGAGCCCTGTGTCACTGTCACTGATGGCAGGGAGCAGCTCGTGTCCACAGGCACAGGACTCTCCAGCCTCAGCACAAGGCAGCTTCGACAATTTCACAGGGATTGTTTCCTTTACTTGTTGATTTTGACAGTTCTGGCATACTTGCACAGGGAATGGGATGGGAAAACATCATAAACCTGGGACCTGCTGAGTTAACTGCACCTGGAGAAGGAGAAGCAATATCAGCAAATTTCCCAGGAGGGCCTGTGCTTCCTCCAGGAGTGATCCAATTCTTCCTCCTCCAGGCATGTCAGTTCCTCCAGGAGAGATGTGTTTGTGTTTGTGTCAGGCACCTCCAAGCACGAGAAGCTGCATTTTTAGAAGCCATCACATATGGGAGCTGCTCAGGCAGCTCCTCACACTCCTACAGTGCCTGATGCAGCAGCCCCAGGGGCTGCCCAGGGCCTGACAAGGAAAAATCTGGTTCGGCTGGAAGGAGCTCGATGGTAAAGAGGAAATCTTTACTCATCTCGATGGTAAAGAGGAAATCTTTACTCATCTCGATGGTAAAGAGGAAATCTTTACTCACCTCGATGGTAAAGAGGAAATCTTTGCTCACCTCGATGGTAAAGAAGGAAATCTTTACTCACCTCGATGGTAAAGAGGAAATCTTTGCTCACCTCGATGGTAAAGAAGGAAATCTTTACTCACCTCGATGGTAAAGAGGAAATCTTTGCTCACCTCGATGGTAAAGAAGGAAATCTTTACTCACCTCGATGGTAAAGAAGGAAATCTTTACTCACCTCGATGGTAAAGAAGGAAATCTTTGCTCACCTCGATGGTAAAGAGGAAATCTTTACTCACCTCGATGGTGTCCTGCAGTTATTTCCCTCCTGCCTCTGGGACCTGCAGTGTCCTTACCTTTAAGGCTGTGAGCAGCCACTCCCATGCCCAGGAAGCCCAGACACACTGAGCTGACCGAGGCTGCCCAGGTGACAAAGCTCTGGGGGACAAGGCACCACTGCAGCAGCTGCCAAACCCAAACCAGCACCCAAACACACCCCCTTGGGCTGTATTTAAGAAATGAGAACTGGGACAGCATCCCCTGAAGAGTTATTGCCACAAAAATTGCTGAAGACAAATCGCATCCTCTGGTAGTTTTCCCTGGGACATATTTAATAGTATTTACTTTGGTTATTTCCAGGAATCCTTGACTTCTCTAAACTGCACAATTGTCTTTATTATTGTAAGAAATAATCCAATAATACAAAAGGGATTCTCTTATATATATATTAGTGTGAGAAAGTAGGACACTTGAGTGATTAGAAGGGGAGTTAGTGAGAGAATCTCAACTACTGATATGACCCTGTGGCCATGAGGCTACGAGGGTGAGGAAAGAGATCTTTTTATGGAAACATTTAACACAACAACAGGAATACAAATCAAGCTCCCCTAATTTAGCTTTAAATTTTAATGAATCAGGATGTGCAGTTTACATAAAGAAGGATTTGCTTAATAAAATATTAACATTTTTTTGCTAAAAGAACTGTAAATTGCAAGTCAATATAGGTTTCCTTATATAGAACATGGAAAGTTGGAAAGCTCTGAACGAGCAAATCAAACACAGGAAATAAAAATGAGCCAAAATTCGAGGAGAGTAAAATATTGTTTGTGATCAGCCTCCAAGAGTGGACCCTTGGTGACCACATCATTGGTCACCCCTGGGCCACCCCTGTGTCACCCCTGGGCCACCCCTGGGTCCCTCCTGTGTCATCCAGGTCCCAGGCCAGGCTTGCAGGGGTGGGGCTGGCACGGTCTCCAGCTTTCCCACCCACCAGTCCTGGGGTTTTTTCTGGGAAACATCAAAGTGCATTTGAGCACCTGCTCCCAGTCCTGTTTCCTTTAGGCATCATCCCAGAAAGGCCACCTCATCCACAGGGATTAAAACACCACTGGAAAAGTGACTCACTCCAGAAACACTTCATTCCAGCTTTCCAAAGACAGGAAAAACTGAAAAGCACCTGCAAGTGGAAGCCCAGTGGTTCCAAACTACAACAAACCACAGCTTCATTTCCCAAGCTGGCAGCTAGGGACTGCAGGCAGCAGGAGGAACAAAACCTGCATCATCACCTGATGTCTCTGTCAGCCTGAGGAGCTTTGGCTCTCTGGGGACAGGGAGAAGGTTGCAGGGCAGGGGAGAAGGAGATGATGGGCAATAACCCCACGGTGAGGAGACAGCACAGATCCCTGCTAGGCTTTCAGGAGATAAGGTGCAACCACCCCACTGTGGGGCTGTGGGGACACAGCACAGATCCCTGCTGGGTTTTAGGAGGTGATAAGGTGCAACCACCCCACTGTGGGGCTGTGGGGACACAGCACACATCCCTGCAGGGTTTTAGGAGATGATAAGGTGCAACCACCCCACTATGGGGCTGTGGGGACACAGCACACATCCCTGCTGGGTTTTTAGGAGGTGATAAGGTGCAATCACCCCACTGTGGAGCTGTGGGGACACAGCACAGATCCCTGCTGGGCCCAGGAGCACTGGGGGCCCACAGGCAGGCCCGAGGAGCGGGAGGCACTCACGTTGAGCTGCAGGTCATCTGTCCACTGGCCCACGAGGCGGTAGCCGGGCGTGCTGGTGTTGCTGCTGTGGTACTGGAAGATGTCGTAGCGCCCCGGGGCGTCCCCGTTCTTGTTGAACATCACTGGAGTGCCAGCACTGCCTGGGGGGAGGAAACAAGACAAAATCCAACCACCCAACACCCAATCTTTACCAGATCTGTTATCTGGGCACGGCTGAGAGCTGTCACACTGCAAAGGCCGTGCATCCCCAGCCCTCCCAACAGGACCCTTTGGGACCCTGCCATCCCCCAGCCCTCGCCCACAGATCCATCATCCCTGCCTGACCTGCTGCCTGGGAGCAAGCAGAGCAAGCCCAGGTGAGCCTCAGCTCCCCCTGCTCTGCCCAGCACCAGGACTATCAGGTGGCTTTTCTCCCTGCCCTGCAGCTCCCTCCCGTCTCCCTGTCCTCAGGGAGTTCCCAGTGAAAACTGCTCCTGTGAATGGAGCCTCCAAACGCTGCTTCCCCCCTCCAGAAAACCTTCCATCTGTTTCTGAGAGATGCTGCTGTCACAAGTCAGCCAGGTCTGTGAGTCTTGACTGGCATCCAGAAATAGCTTCCTCCTCCAGAGTGTTCCATCCCCACCACCACTGAGCTGCCAGGGAGCCGGGAAAGCTTTGGGAAGGGCATCCCCTGTGCACCCCTGAGCTGGGAACAGCATCCCTTGGGGAACAGCATCCCCTGGGCTGGGACAGCATCCCCTGGGCACCCCTGGGCTGGGAACAGCCTCCCCTGTGCACCCCTGAGCTGGGAACAGCATCCCTTGGGGAACAGCATCCCCTGGGCTGGGAACAGCCTCCCCTGTGCACCCCTGAGCTGGGAACAACCTCCCCTGTGCACCCCTGAGCTGGGAACAGCATCCCCTGTGCACCCCTGGGCTGGGAACAGCATCCCCTGTGCACCCCTGGGCTGGGAACAGCATCCCTTGGGGAACAGCATCCCCTGGGCTGGGACAGCATCCCCTGGGCACCCCTGGGCTGGGACAGCATCCCCTGGGCTGGGACAGCATCCCCTGGGCACAGCATCCCCTGGGCTGCACTCCCCCATCCAGGCTCTGTGGCACTGCCCCGGGGGTGCCTTGGGCAGAAGCAGAGCAGGACCCCGAATTAACTTCATTTCCCACGTGCTGAGATGACAAAGAGGGGCACGGCAGGGCAGGGCAGGAGAGCCCCCCGCCCCTCCTGCGAGCTGGCACAGCCTGGAGCTGCCCTGCCAGCCCAGCCCTGAGCTCAGGTCGGCAGGACACCCGCGGTTCAATCACCACAGCACGGGGCGGGAGCCCTCCCGAGGGGAGAAAAGCGGTGCCTCACTCCCTCAGAGCTCCAGGAGCGACCTTCCAGGGTGACATTTATTTCCAGACATATTAAAATAGGTTTCGGTAGGGTAGGGTAATATTGTGTCAAGATTGAAGATTATGACAATCCTCCAGCATATCTATATTCAAAGCTTCCTCCTCCTGTGTAACTTTTTTCCCCTAAAGCAATGAAAAATCTCTCCTGTTGTAGCACTGAACTTTAAGATTATCGTTTTCTTCATGATTCCCATTCTTCATTGAATTCCAGGGAGTGAAAAAAAGATTTGAAGGAGTGAATTAGCATAGTCTCCATTCGAGCCCTGGTAAATTGTTTCCTGTCTCTCCTACAATCCTCTGAGATCAGATACAAATTCAGTCCAAAGGCTGATAGAGAAAATCTCCCACTGAAATCTCTCCTGGCTGGTTCCTTCTGAGCACAGGCAGATATTTAATTGTCATTACAGATTCATGTAGCCAGAATACCTTTGAGTGGAAACACTTAGAGTGAATCAGGAGCAATGGCTGTAATTCCTTGGCTCCTCAGGAAAGGCAGCAGAGTGCTAAATGGGATTTGGCTAATCACGACTCTTAGGGCTGCTCAGGGTGAGTTAGGCTCAGCTCTGTCAGAGCTGACAAGAAAGGGACACCTGAAAGGGCACGAGGCCAGGTGAGGCTCCCAAAATGCAAGAGACACATCGGAGGGTTGCCCACGGCACGGCCCCGGGGCACGGAGCGAGGTCCGGGCTGCTCCTCAGGAGGCAGAGCGGGGATGGACAGCACTGCCCGTGCTGGGACAGACCTGGGGGCAGTCAGGAACACAGCTCCAGCCTCCTTCACGGCAGCAGCACCCCAAATCCCCAGCAAGGCCACTGAGGATGGCCCTGGCTCCCGCGGGGCTGCCCGGCACCGAGGGTGGGTGATGCAGAGACCCCAGACAGCCCCGCAGGGCTCTGGGCACGGGGCAGAGCAGAGAGCAGAGAGCAGAGCTGCTGAGCTCAGGGCTGAACAGCACCGAGGGTGGGTGATGCAGAGACCCTGCAGGGCTCTGGGCACGGGGCAGGCAGAGAGCAGACGCTGCTGCAGACGCTCAGGGCTGCCCGCACGGCCAGGCTGGCATCCATCGGGAGCAGGAGCAGCAGGAGAAGGGAAGCGCTGCTAAGCCCGGGCTCGCACGGGGCAGGCACGGCGTCCCCTCCGCTGGCTTTGAAGCGCGGTAATTGTGCCGCAGCCAGGGCTGAGCTCAGCAGGGGCCAGCCCTCCTCAACCCCTGCGTGCGCCCGGGCGAGGCTCGGCAGCCTTTCTGTGCCACCTGTCTGCAGGCTCTGTCAGTCCTGCTTCCCATCACCGCAGCCCAGGCGCCTTTCATCAAATAATGGAATTAATAAAAAGTGATGTATGAAAACCTCATCGCAGAGAGGAAACAGGCGTCTCAGAAACAACCCCTGATCTTCCAACCATTAAAACATGTCCTTATTTCACTGGGGTTTTTTTTTTAATATATAATTTAGGAATTATTTTCTTCCTATTAAGATTTCCCAGATTTTGCTGAGCCCAGTAAGCAGCTCAGAACCTGTGTCAGTCTCCAGGCTGCAGCTTCTTGCTCATGCAGAGCTGTGACAATTTAATTCAGTTCCCAACAAAGGAGCTGCCTTCTCCCCACACAGACACAGGGCACTTGACACCTGCAGGAAGCCCTCAAAGCCAGACACAATCTGAGTGAGTTTGTAGGGTTTCGATCTCTTAATCACTGCAGGATGAGAAATGAATTATGAAGAGGAGGCCAGGAGTCCCACAGGTGTCACCAGCCAAGGTGTTTGCTACTCAGGGCACGTCCACGGCAGTTTGGGCACCCAAGGGGCCCCTGTGAACAGCATCTTCAGCTTTTCACTGCCAAAAACACAACTGCACTTCAAAACTTCCAGAATTTCCCTCTCTGAACACTTGAGCTTTAAAGTTTTCCATATTTTGGGCCTTTTGTTCTCCAGGAAATGATGACCACAAAATGCACACTGAGCTCCTCACTCAGATCCACACTCTCTTCATCACAGCCTCGCTCCTGCCCTGGCTGCACTGATGGCAGCACCTCTGCAAGGAGGGCAAGGCCCCAAAGCAGGGCCAGCAGGGTGGTCCCAGCCCAGGCAGGAGCAGCAGGGTGGTCCCAGCTCAGGGCAGGAGCAGCAGGGTGGTCCCAGCTCAGGGCAGGGCCAGCAGGGTGGTCCCAGCCCAGGCAGGAGCAGCAGGGTGGTCCCAGCTGCACGGGGCTGAGGAGGGCTGGTCCAAACCGAGAGGACCCCAAGCTCTGGCTGCACAGAGCTCCCCCTGCCCCACCTGGGACCCGGGCCAGGCCCCTGGAACACGGGGGAACAGGGATCTCCCACACCAAAGCCCTTCCCAAGCCCCCGCTCCCTCATGGGGCTCAGTAGGTGACACAGGGGCTCAGTAGGTGACACAGGGGGCTCAGTAGGTGACACAGGGGGGTCAGTAGGTGACACAGGGGGTCAGTAGGTGACACAGGGGGGTCAGTAGGTGACACAGGGTGGTGTCAGCAGGTGACACAGTGGGGTCAGTAGGTGACACAGGGGGCTCAGTAGGTGACACAGGGGGTCAGTAGGTGACACAGGGGGCTCAGTAGGTGACACAGGGTGGTGTCAGCAGGTGACAGGGCTGTCAGCAGGTGCCGGGCTGTGTCTCACCGTTGAAGTTGACGCTGCGGATGTACTTGAGCAGCCTCTTGCCGCCGGCGTGCTCCATCTCGGGGCACAGCCCGGCGCTGTCGGCGCACAGGTCGCGGTTCATGTGGTGCAGGGCGTGGGCCATGGCGTACACGGCATCGATCACAAACTGCACCTTCCCCTCCTGCTCGTAGTGCGAGTCCTTCCCGATGCGCTCCTGCCCTGCGGGGACACGCGGGGACACTCAGCGACAGCGGGGACAGCGCTCCCGGGCACCGGCCTCTGCAGAGCCGCGCCCTCAATAAAACACCCCGAGCCGGACCCTTCTCAATTAAAACACGGCCAAGCCTCTGTCACTGCTACCGGAATCAGCGACACGTCTGCCAGTGTCCTCCCACAATCCGGAGGAACAAATCCTGCCCTGCCCGGCACGCCAGCCCCGGAGCCCCAGGGGCACCCCGGGCCAGCCCCGGAGCCACAGGGGCACCCCGGGCCAGCCCCGAGCCACAGGGGCACCCCGGGCCAGCCCCGGAGCCACAGGGGCACCCCGGGCCAGCCCCGGAGCCACAGGGGCACCCCGGGCCAGCCCCGGAGCCCCCCAGGATGCGCTGCAGCAGCAGCCCGGGCGCTCCGAGGGCACAGCGGGGGCGCACAGCCTGCCCTTTGTGCCGCTGCAGAGCCCGGGCTCTAACTGAGAGCCACATCAAGGGAAGGAAGAGTCACTTCAGAGGAGCCACCGAGGGGCTGCCGAGCGCCGAGGAACGCGCGGGCAATTAACGGGCAATTAACGGGCAATTACCGGCACCCCGGGAAGCTGCTGCCGCACTCACCCTGCTCCCCAAACGTCCGCACTCACCCTGCTCCCCTGCTGCCCAAACGTCCCGCAGAACCCCATCGCTGCCTTTACCATGCTGCAGCAGGGAGAGCCGTGGGAATCCCAGAGTGGGTGCACCCCAAGAGCCGTGGGAATCCCAGAGTGGGTGCACCCCCAGCGCCGTGGGAATCCCAGAGTGGGTGCACCCCAAGAGCCGTGGGAATCCCAGAGTGGGTGCACCCCAAGAGCCGTGGGAATCCCAGAGTGGGTGCACCCCAAGAGCCGTGGGAATCCCAGAGTGGGTGCACCCCAAGAGCCGTGGGAATCCCAGAGTGGGTGCACCCCAAGAGCCGTGGGAATCCCAGAGTGGGTGCACCCCAAGAGCCGTGGGAATCCCAGAGTGGGTGCACCCCAAGAGCCGTGGGAATCCCAGAGTGGGTGCACCCCAAGAGCCGTGGGAATCCCCCCGTGGGGAACCCGAACCCTGCAGGGCTGCTCAGCCCCAGCACTAAGGGAACACCGGCACAGGGAGGGCTCTGCACGTGGAAAATCAGAACTCAGCCAGAATTCTGCCACGGGCAGGCAGACCGGCTCCAGGGCAGCGAGGGCAGAGGTGAGGCCAACACTGAAGCTGCAGGCTCGTGCCTAAACCCCTCTCTGGCCCTCGGCTGCCGACACAGGTGTGACCTGGTGACCATGGCCACAGGTGCCTTTGTGCAGCTCTGTCACCTGAGCAGCTCGGGGGCTCTGCAGTTGGGCAGCAAACCAAGCAGGGTTTCCAGAGCAGGCTGAGAATCAGGAATATGATTTATTTCTTTTCCCCAAAACTGTCCCAGACTCCCTGGCAGTGCCCCAGGGCAGGTTGGACGCCGGGGCTGGGAGCTCCCTGGGACAGTGGCAGGTGTCCCATGGCAGGGGTGGCACTGGGTGGGCTTTGAGGTCCCATCCAACCCAACCACTCCATGATTCCGTGATGGCTGAGGCACCCTCTACCAAAAACCCTCACTTTTAAATCATCTCCCCTGAAACCCTGCAAACAACTGAGCAGAAAGAGTGAGTGTCCAGCTGGTGAAGTTCCAGGCAGGGTCCTTTTCATTATTCACTCCCTCTCACTGATTACAGAACTTATCAGGATTTCAGGCCCTGACAAGGAAAAGGCTTTTTAGTGGTTTCAGCTCTGTAACCAAATGAGCAAGGCAGCAGGAATGGATGCCAGGGGAGGGATCTGGGATTGAAATGCTGCACACAACAATGCTGATAAGCCACAGCAAGTTCCAGAAGCACGGCTGGGCACACACACAGCAGGAGGAAAACCTTCAGCAGAGTACAGATCTGTGAGAGGAACCTGAAATGCACCTGAAAAAACCTGAGAGCAATGCAACAGTGTCCAAACACGAAAATAATAAAGGTTTTAAAATCTTAATAGAATTCCAAGAACAAGGATGCTGCCCTGTGCTGAAACAGCCACTCAGCTGGGGATTAAACAACAAGAACTGTGACAGGAAATCCAGATGTGGAGACAAATGCAACTGCTCACTCCAAACATGTCTGGATTTGTACAGCTGGGAGTGTGCTGTCCTTCACCAAAAGGCTGAATCACCTCCTAAAGAGATTCCTTTGCAATTAGAAGTTTACTCCAAGTCTGAAGCAGCAAAGAACCTGCAGAGCAAATGTTATGATTTACATGGGCCAATATTCTTCAGACTTCAAAAAAACCAGCAAATACCCAAATTAATAAGCCTGGCTGAACAGTGTGTGTCCCTCCAGTTTGTGTCACCCTCCTGCTGTTGCAGTGAGCAGCAAATCAGGCCCAAAGTCCATTTCTAGGCAGGAATAAACCAAAAGTGATGGGCACAACTTTAATTCCAACTTTGACATTATTTGGGGAATATTTCCCCCTCTGGGGCTGAGCTGAAGAAGTCAGGCAGAACATTTTACCACAGGCTCCAGGAACAGCTCCTGTATAATGGCAGCATAGAGATTCAATTATTAATTACTCTGCAAGAGAAGGAAGCTCCCAAAAGGCATCAAGTTCCTCCAGATGAAAGCAGCAGGAGCTGTGCTGTGGGTGCCTCTGCTGTGGGGAAGGGGCAGGAGGGAAGCCCAGACCTGTCAGGACATCCTGGGGGTCCCACGGAGGGAAACTTGGAGAACCAACCTAAAACTTGGGAGCAGAAAGAAACCACCAGCCCCTCTGTGCTGTCAGATCAAAACCATGGAAAGTAAAAACAACCCATCTGCACCATTTCTGTGCTCTGTCTGTGAGAGCTGCACCATTTCTGTGTTCTGTGAGAGCTGCACCATTTCTGTGCTCTGTGAAAACTGCACCATTTCTGTGCTCTGTCTGTGTAAACTGCACCACTTCTGCTCGTCCTTGAGAAGAAGTTGCTTTTTTTGTTGTTTTTTTTTTGACGTGGAGACCTGCAGGAGCCACACTACACCAGGATTTGCTTCAGCAGTGGAGCAGCTGGGACACTCGAACACAGCGTGACTTCAGAGCACACTTCTGTCCCTTGCAATGAGTACCTTGGGATGTCAGGGGAAGGCTGGAACACAAAAGCAGCTTATTGTCATGAGCGTTTTTTGCTTCCAAAGTGGAAGGTGCAGAGGAACAGTTTAACTCCCCCCTTCCTACTCGAGGCTCAAGTGCCCATCATCCTGATTCCTGAGAGGAGCAGCAGCCAGGCCGCCTCCAGCACATCCTACAGGAGAACAACCTGCAACAAAGGCTGGCAGAAAAGCTCCAAACACAGAGTGCTGGGAACACAGAGAAAGAATCCCACTTGTTCCATCTCCTTCAGATGGCAGGAGTGAAATGCAGGCTTGAGGACTCCTGCTCACACTCCTTCATCTCCAGGCAGGCGGCGTTAACGGAGGAGCAGACGTCCCCTGTTCCCAGTGCCTCTCCTTCAGCTGATCCCTCTGCTCTCATTGTTATCACCACACAACAGAGGGGATGTGCTAGGATGAATAAATAGTATCTCTAGGACCATTTTTATGGCATATAATTCACACAGACAGACATCAAAATCCCACTCCATCGGCGCTGGCGCGAGATGAATTCAGACACGGCTTCAGTTGCTGAAGAATTAAACACATTTTCAAAGGGTCTCACACAATGGTGCTGCTGAGAACCCGGTGATAGTCATCATTAACAAGAGATTTAATTTAAAGATTGTGGAATGCTCACGGTATCAAGCAGGCAGCTCCTACTTGCAGGAGGTGGAATTCGGCAGCAGGGGAAGTGCTGGCAGAGCAATATCCACTGTTCCCCCAGCCCCGGCGGGGCACAGGGACAGCCCCTGCCCCAGCCCCCCATCCAGCCTGCACGGACGCGTCCCTGCCCCAGGGCTCTGCAAATACCCCGGGCACTCTCTCAGCACGGACTGCACACACTGCAGGCGAGAACTCTGAAGGCTTCTCCACATCAGCTCTTTATGAGAAAGCAGCCGAGAACCACCCCCAGCATGCCAGGGTAAATGAATATTGTCATTTGGAGGGGCAGAGGAGAGCTCCTGACAAAGCCCTCCAGGAGCCAGGGACAGCTCTGCAGTGACAGAGTCCCCCTGGCCAGCCTGAGCCACCAGATCTCATCCGAGAACAAAAGCCTTCATCTCAACACCACCATCAATCCCCAGGGAATTCCTTGGGGAAAGCAGCTGAGCTTTCACATTTCTCCTGCTCACCACACAAAGCACCGGATAACGCTGCAGCCCAGCCCCTCCACACTGCCCGGGACCGGGATCTGTGTCCAGGAGAGCCGAGCTGCTCCCGGCACACAAACCCCTCCCCGGGATCTGTGTCCAGGAGAGCCGAGCTGCTCCCGGCACACAAACCCCTCCATGCTCCTCTGCATGGGAGTTTTCATCAATTTTCAATCAAAGTAAAAGAAATCCTCCCATGAAGTGATTTCTCTGGTCACAACTCGAGGCAATCACCCCACAGAGCACATTTCAGCTGCTGCTGGGAGATCTGAGGGGCTGGGGGAAGGCTGGGGTGGCCATCGGGTGACAGCACTGCCTGTGGCTTCCGTGTCACAGAGGCACATCCTGCCCAACACTTCTCCAGGGTGTTCTCATGATGGAATCCCAGATGGTTTGGGATGGAGGGGACCTTGTAGATCATCCACTGCCCCCCTGCCACAGCAGGGACACCTCCCACTGTCCCAGGCTGCTCCAGCCCCAGTGCCCAGCCTGGCCTGGGGCACTGCCAGGGATCCAGGGGCAGCCACAGCTGCTCTGGGCACCTGTGCCAGGGCCTGCCAAATTCCTTCCTAAATTGTTCCATCCTCCATCTAAAACAAACCAACAAACAAACCAACCCACCCCCTCCAGCCACCTTGACTCAAATAGAAACCCTCCTGTGTCCCCCATTCCCTGAGCAGGAGCAGGGGCAGGATGAGCTACCTGTGCATTTACGGTCTGTGTCCTCCTTCTTGGAGCCAGTGATGGTCAGCTTGCAGTTGAAGTTCTCCTCCCAGTACTCTGCAAACCACACGTTCCTCCTGTTGTTCTCCAGGGTGCGGGAGGTGAAATAGGTGTCAAAGCCTGCAGGAGGAGGGGGCACAGCTCAGCCCTGGCTGTCCTGCCCTGGCAGCCTCAGCCTGGGCACAAACCTTGCCCCGGGGCCCCCTCAGCACCCAGCACACAGCTCTGTCCACGGGAGAGCACCGTGGCAAGAGAGAAATTCTCATCAGCTGCATCCTGCAGGAAAATGACTCCAACTACCAGGCATAAAACTGGGCAAGACAAATGTCAAACAGACCAACGTAAAGAAAGTTATAAGGAAAAAGCATGGGTTAGAGACGTACCAATGAGGAGTGGAAATAAATGATGTGGTGCAGCTGATACTGGGCTGAGCTCAAAACTAATTTTGTTACTGGCCTGCCCTGTCCAGAGGAGCCAAGGATTTCCCTCCTGCCATAGGTGGGCAAAGCCACACAGGCTGGCACAGCACAGGATGCAGCAGAGTCTAAGGAAAACCATCTGGCACTGCTAAATTAGCAATCCTTGCACCAGGGATAAAAATAGCACAAAGCCAGCTGTTTTAGAATTGGAAAGGAGGCTGGAATGGGGTCAATCCCTCTCCTCTCTGCTCTGTGTGCCAGTGACCCAGCTCTGACCTGGGTTTTCCCAGGGCTGAGCCTGCTGTTCTCACACAACCCAAGCTCTGAAGGCACAAGCCAAAAAGCAGCAGCACTGAGGCCTTCCAGGAACAGGCTGGGAGCTGATCACAGAGTCACCTGCAGCCTCACCAGCAAACGCTGCAGTTTACTAAACCCAGAAGCAGGTCCCTCGTGCAGCACAGGCACAGGAGGGTGCCAAGCCCCAGCCTGAAGGACTGCAAGCAACCCATGGAAAAATGCAAGGAAAGCAGCAGAGCTGGCTGGGAGGAACCCTGAGCGCTGCCTTGCAGTTTGAGTGCTGGGGGCACCCTGGGAGCTCCACACGACATCCAGCCCTCCACATGGGGACTGCAGCCTGGAATGGAACCTTCCCAGAATAAAACGGGTCAGACTGCAGGAAAAGAGAGATCCTGGGATGGCAGAGACCCCCACCTCTCCCTGCCCTCGTTATCCTGAGGCAGGGACCTCACCTGGACTCCCACAGATTGAGTGAATAATTGGTGAAGACTCCCAGGACACTTGTTGTAGCTAATTAATAACAAATTAGTCATTTTGGAACATTTCTGTGCAGTCTCTAGGAATCACATTCTGTGATTCTATGATTACCACTTATAGGATTAAATTTCCTAAGGAAAATATTCTCGTGGATGGGGCAGAAGAATATTCAGAAAACAGTCAGGTTTTAGGGACACACAACCTAAACTTTTCCCTGTAAACCTGTGTATATTGCTTTTCCTCCTAATTAAAAGAGCATTTCAAAGGGGATATCCAGTCCTAAGATCTACAATGTCCATAAGGCTGGGAAAGAGCAGCAATAAAGCCTCCTCACGTGCCCAACTCACTGACCTCTGGGGAAAGTGCTCTATAACTTAATAACGTGAAATCAATGGGTCCTGATAAAACTGTAATAGAATTCCATATGAATTACTCTAAACCTTTACAGATTTAATAACAAATAATAACATTCCCATTGATTGGTTTAATGATCCCCCTGCTTTTGCAGGCAGGAATATGGATCCCTATTAAAAAGGGAACATTTTTTACCATTCTTTTCCATCGATCGGGGCGAGCGGGCGAGTGACAGCAGGACGGGGCTGGACACAGCCTGGTCAGTGCCAGGCTCAGCCCTGGGCAGCCACCCCTGCTGCAGCACTGCTGCCAACAGCTGAGGGGCTGCAGGGCCCCCCCAGAGGCACCACCCTGCACACCGCCCTCCTTCCTGGCCTGGGAACAGGAGGGAGCTGACATCCCACCCAGAGCCACCCTGCCGGGCCAGGGCCACCTCCCCCTGCCCCAGGAACGCTGCCAGGGGTGATTGTGCCCGCAGGGTGGCTCCTGCAGCCCCGCCTGTGCCAGTGGAAATGCCAAATGCCCCCCACACTCTTTTGGAATGAACCTGAGCCAGGAACACTCAGGGTGAACAAGGCAAACGTTCTCTGCACGGACCCTCCTGACCCACAGACACGAAAACTCACACACACAGAGCTGGGCTTGAGAGTTTGGGGTTCAGAGGCTTTGGGGTTCAGATGACCCAAGGAAAAAGGCCGGATGCTTCAATGCAAAAGCAGGAATAATCACTCTCACCCCTGTTCGTGACCAAGCACTGCACTGGTGTGACAAGATTTACTGATTCCCCAATGTTCTCCATATTTCATACTTTAGCAAATTACTTTTTCAGCAAATACCTCTAAGAGATATAAATAGTTCTTTTATGAGATTTTCCAAATTACAATGAATCTCTTATTACTCCAAATTGCTGTGATTTGATTAAATCATTATTTTTACACATAGAAAGATGATACTACCTAAAGGGTTCATTTATTTTCCACCACAGGATAAATATGTACATGAACTACATTGTGATGAGACCGAGGAAACCAAGGGGGGAGCATGGAGGGGGGAGTGGGGGAAAGGGGCAGGACCCCAAACCCTTTGGAGGGGCTGGGAAAGTCCAGGTAAGGGGCAGCTGCAGCAGCAGCAGGAATGCTCAGAGCAGCCTCTCCATTGCCAGCCAGAAATAAACCCTGCAGGCCTGGGCTTGTGTTTCCCCACTCCAAAAACCCCAGATGATGGATTCTGCCTCCCTGTGCCCTGGCTGGGCTCCCTGGCACTGCTGGCACTCCTGAGCAGGAGCCAAAGCAGCCTGGGGCTCTGCCACGGGCACTGGCACCCTGGGGACAGAGAGAGCGGCATCTGTCCCTGCCACTGGGACAGCCTGGCAGCAGGGACAGCCTGGCAGCTGGGGTTTGTCACCAGGAGAGTCAGGGCACACCCAGGGACAGGGACAGGGACAGGGACAGGGACAGGGACAGGGACAGGGACAGGGACAGGGACAGGGACAGGGACAGGGATGGGCTGCAGGAGCCTGGCAGGGGGCACCCAGGAAAAGCAGCACCCTGTGGAAATGGAGATGAAATCAGGGCATCCAGTGGTGGGCTGGCACCAGTGACACCAGAGACACCAGTGACACCACAGGAGGCTCCCAGCCCCTCAGCAGGAGCAGCAGGGGTGGCTGTGAGCCCAAGGTGCCACCAGCACGAGCACAGCAGGGGTTTGGAGGGACTTGTGTCACCTCTGCTGTGCCATTTCACCGGCACACGCTGCAAACCTTCTCTTTCCTGTGTCACAGGGGACTTCAGGGCCTCAGGGGTTATTTAATAAGGAAAATCATTAAGCCTAATTAAAGCACAAAATGATTGACCCAGTGCATTTCCCGTGTGCCTCAAGTACTCTGCCTGTCAGCCCAGGTGAGAGCAAATCCAACATATTGACCCAGTTTCACTCCAGCAGGGATTTGATCAGTTTATGATATTTTTATTCTTCTGTTTAGTCCCAAGGATGTCCACACTACTGACAGCCAGTTATTTACCCACACAGTAAATCATCACCTGCTGTAATTATCGATGCCAAATGAGCTGAAAGCAGCTACTCAAACACTTTTCCAATTTTCCTAGCATTTAACCCAAAGCACTTTCATTTGCCAGCATTAAATCTGTGATAAAAGCATTAGGTGGGGAATGACAGGATCAATTTTAGGACACCAAGTCTCCCTGCAGATTTTGTGCTGCTGCCCAGCCACACACTATGGGGTGATATTTAGACAGTCTACTGATATTTTTCTGACCTTCTTGCTTGGTAAAAAGGCCATAAAATAAATGATTTTATTAAATTGAGCATGCCATAAAAGTGCTTTGCAGTTGTTTTCTTTTTTAATAATTGCTGCTTGTAACTGTGCAAAAGGGTATTTTAGGTGGTGTCACATTTGACTTTTTTATATCCATGACATAAATGACATAGAGAGGGAATTCCACTGGGGGCAAATCTGGGATTTTAGGCTGCAAAGCTTCACCTGGAACCCCCTCAGGCTGCCCCCAGGGACACCCACAGCCCCCAGGGGCTCCTCCTGGGAGCTCCCTGCAGCTCCAGGAAAGCAAAACCCATTTCCACTTCATTTCAGTGTTTCAGAGCATCCGGAAGCACCCACCCCTGAGCCTGCAGCAGGGGACCCCAGCCCTGGCTCACAGCTCCCCTCACAGCACCCAGGGGTGCAGCAGGTGCAGCTCCCAGAGGATCTGCACCCACAGCCCCTCCCTGGCTGCTGAGGGGGGCTGAGCTGGGCTGCCCTGGCACGGCCACCCCAGCGGGGTGACACGGCCTGGCAGTGCCACACTTGCTGGGCAGAGGTTCCTGGGGCTGCCTGGAGATGAGGAAACTTTTAAACGGCTCTCAAGTTGCAAGATAATTTGTATTCCTCTCTCTCCATACCAACACATTAACCAAATACATTATTTCCATAATGAGGAGATGAACATCTGTGTGGCTTCCCAAAATTTCAAGTGGCAATACTCGAGACAAGTATTCCCTCTTTGGGACTGACACATCAGCATTTCAAATAACTGCCAGAACTAAAAATATCATTTAAATTCCAAGGAGGTCAAAGACAGTTCAGGTGTGGTTTAGATTTCAGGGTTTTTAGATAAAGCAAACCAATTTGATTCTACAAAATTAAGTTGCTGCTGCATTGTACGAAATCATTTGTACTTGGCCCCGTGTAAATGAGGGGCTCAATGCAAACTCTGCCAGGAATGGGAAAGACAAATACCTGAGGCAGGGCTGTGCCACTGAAAACTGCTGAGAGAGCTGCAGAGCTCTGGGTCAGGCCCCCAGGGCAGCAGAGCAGCCCCAGCTATCTCAGAGGGACAGGCCATGGAAGGGAAACAAAGCACAGAGACTGGGGATCCTCTCACAGGGACAGGAATGGAATGGAAATAAAGCACAGAAACTGGGGATCCTCTCACAGGGACAGGAATGGAATGGAAATAAAGCCTGATCTGTGCTTCCCAGGCCCTTCCCTTCAGCTGCACAGAGCAGGCTCTGCCCTGGCAGCCCCCAGCTCCTCAGCACCCTGCAGTGGCAGCTGAGGGCAGAGGGGTTGTGTTTTTCCAGCCCCAGCAGGACACCCATCCATCTCTCAGCCCTGCTCCCCTCTGCCAGGAGCCAGCACAGGGGGCTGCAGGAGCAGCTTCCCCTAAACCGCTCTCATCCAGCCAAGCCAACAGAGGGAAAATGCTCCTGGAGCAGACCTGCAAACCCAGCAGGAGTGAAGTGGGCACTTCTGCATTCATTGTATCATCTTTAAGGAAATTATGTGTGTTATTCTGTGCATTATTTCCTGAACTATTCCTCTCCAAAGCTATAATCAGTGAAGCAAAGCAGCTCTTGCTGGAAAAGAAAACAAAACAGGATTCACCATCTCCTTGGAAGACAAACAGCTGAACATTCCAAGGGCAGTTCTGTTGGTTTGCAGTGCTTGCAGTTTTTATTTTTTAAAATATATAGGCTCATCCCTGTGCTGGACTTGAGCTATCCCTCAACCTTCTTGCCCAGAGCTTCACAAACTCCAGCCTCAGCCCCATCCACAGCCTCTGAACAGAATCATTAATCTGAAATCTATTTGAATCCCACTGTTCAGCTGCATCAATTCTGAGCTCAGACAGCAAAGGCTGTTTTCCTCCACATCAGCAAAGCTTTTGCCAGACTTTCTAAATAATTAAGATCAAATCTCTGTATTATCCTCTGCATTTCTCCTCCAGCTGCTCCCTTCCTTGGCTCCATCTCCCTGGGAACTGTGCAGACTGAGCACACACACCTGAGAAAGGTGAGGAAGAGTCTCCCAAAGAAAAACATCAGAGGGAAACCCAGAGCTCTGGGGGGCTCAGCAGAAACTCTGACTGCAGCAGCTGCTCCCAGTGCAGCCTGGTAAAAACTGCACAGGAAGAGGGGTGGGAAGCAGAGGAAGGAAGAGGAGAGGAGATTGTTGTCCCTCACGGCTGAGGTGAAGAGGAAAACAAATTCTGGGACTCAGGATGAGGTTTGGGAATCTCCTGGTGTCAGGAGGGCCCAGCACAGGGAACAACATCCTGCTGCCACAGCGCCTCTATGAACAAACAAACAATCAATCAACCAACCAATCAATCAACCAATCAATCAACCAATCAACCAATCAATCAAACAAACAAACAATCAAACAAACAAACAATCAAACAATCAAACAAAAAAACACAATCTCCTCTTTTTTCCCCTGAAAGCCTCTCCAGGCCTTTCAAGTTCCCTGTACCTGGCTGGGCTGGCACTGGAGTGTGCTCCCAACTTGCCAAGGAGTGACTCCTCTTTCATGTGCACTTCCCTGGCTCCCTGTCTGCTGCAATTATGCAAATAAAATGCAACTTTATCCTTTCAGCATAATTACATCAAACACAATCAGGCTATATTAAGACTGACTTAAGATGAATGAATTCAGTTCATCTAATGATTTCCTAAATCCCCCCCATGGGACTGTGGCACAGAAAATTCTGTCCCAAGAGTGACATCAAGTACCAAGACAAATAACTGTGGATCTGGGGCCTGATCCTACAAAAAGCCAAACATTCAGGGCCCCTCTGGAGCCCCAGGCTGCTGGGATAGTCCCACTGCCAGGAAAGCAGGAACATCAGCTGGTACCTGTGCCCAGAGGTTTTAAAACCACAGCACACCTGCACCTCACACCTGCATTCTGAACTGAACTCGCTGCTGGGGGTGCAGAATAATTTGAAAAATGCTTTCTTTTCTGTCTAAGGAGTGTTTTGGTTAGACTGCTGTGACCAACAGCTCTGCAGACAAAGCCCTGCCAGCCCAGGGTGTGCCACGTGCCCTGAACTCACAGGCACACCCGCTTCAGTGCAGCTGAAGATCCCCTGGCTCATTATTCCAAACATTATTTACATTTACATTACCAAACCTTGTTATTATTTGCCCTTTTCTGTGGCAAGAGGCAGTGCCAATGTTCAGGTGAAGCAGGTGAGCTGCAGTGCTCTCTGCTCCCAGCGAGGTTTCTGAGGAACCTTCTGCCAGCATATTCCAAATACTACCTAGGACAGTGATAAAAGGAAAGGGGGGGAAAGAGGAGATGCTTTTCAGGAGTAAAACAAAGGCAATGCCCTCATTGATGACTCCAACCCAGAGTTCTCAGTAAATGCAGTGGGAATGGAGCTGTGGGCCTGCCCTGGAGCCTGGGAGCCCCAGGGTGCTGCAGGGAAAGGAGCTGGGCTGGGATCTGCTCAGGGCTCTGAGCTCCAGCCTGCTCCTGCACTTTGTTCCCTTCAGTTGGCAGGGAAAATCAAGGGGCTTTATTCCTTTTATTCTATGCCCTCATCAAAAGCGATGCCTTGCTGAATTTTAGGAAGCAGCTGTTCATTTCTGGATGGTGAAAGAATGACATTAAAATGTCTAATTCCTTCCTCTGGGTCTGGTGGCCAAATGAAATGAAAACAACAGGCAGGAAAGCAGAACAACCCCCAGCAGCCAGAGGGGTGAGGGCCTCCCTGGGCAGGGGCACCAAAGGATTCCTGACACCTTCACTGCCTGCTCTCCTGGGAATGGGACAGGAATGGGATCACTCTGGAAGGGGAGCTGGGAGCTGCAAAGTGCTGCAGCAGCAGTGGGGTGAGCTCTGTCCCCTCAGCCACCCCTGCAGCGGTGACAGCAGGAGCAGATGGCACACCCAGATGGGGCTGGCACAGGCAGGGACCAGCCCCTGGAGCCTGCCCAGGGACACCTGGCCCTGCCCCCAGGCACAGCTGGCAGGGACCAGCCCAGGCCCTGGAGCCTGCCCAGGGACACCTGGCCCTGCCCTCCCAGGCACAGCTGGCAGGGACCAGCCCAGGCCCTGGAGCCTGCCCAGGGACACCTGGCCCTGTCCCCCCAGGCACAGCTGGCAGGGACCAGCCCAGCCCCTGGAGCCTGCCCAGGGACACCTGGCCCTGCCCTCCCAGGCACAGCTCCCACAGAGCCCAGGGGTCTGCTCCTGGCTCCTCACCCACACACATCTGCAGGCAAAATGCAATCTGGGCACCACAGGAACCCCCCAGCCCTGTGGCTCCGAGGGCAGGAGGCACCCAGCCCCCTGCAGGCAGCTCTCCAAGGACAGACTGGCAGCCCAATAAGCCAAATTTTCCTGCAGATACCCCAAATGCACTGAGGTCCACAACTCTGATCTAACTGACTTTCTACACCTGAACCCTGCCATCCTCACTTGCTGCGTCCAAACCCCTCAGCTTCCCAGGAGGGGTTTAATGGGCAGTGCAAAAGGGAAATATTTTAAAACAAACAAACGTGGAAAGTTTTTGTTTCTGTGTACTGTTGACAGAATTTTCGTTTCTGTGTCAGAAACCCTCAGGGATGAATACAGACAGTGTGAAAAGCTTATTAAAATATCCTGGTTTTCTGAAACAAACCACTTCATTGTCTGTCAACTTTCTGTATTTACGGAGAAATAACATCCAAGAGTGCCTCGGGGGGTTAAAAATGTAAAAGAATGAAACAGATGATCTACCTGAGAGGAATAACTGATGAGCAGGGAGTGCAGGCACAGGAAAAATGCAAATATTTGGTTTTCCAGGGAGTGAAGGCACCAGACCCCATTTTAATGTGGGCAGCGTGTTCGAGGGCTGGGCCAGCAGAGGAGTTGGGGTCAGTGCCTGCCCTGGAAACAACTTTTCCTGCACATTCCAGAGAACACAGACTCTGACCAACCTCTCTGGTGCCCAGAGGATGCTAAAGCACCCTTACCCACAATAGGATTAACAAACTGAGATGGGACCACAAACACTTCAGAGCACAAAGGCCAGTTGAGACAAAGGGATTAATCAAAACAAGTTTCCCAAAATCGGCCATACACACGCATCTGTACAAGAGTGGCTATTTCTGAGGCACACGAGCAATATGGATAAACACAGTGCTTGGTCTGAAATGAAAGTTAAGCTGAGTTTAAATGGAAACACTGATTGAAAAATGAAGCTTTAGTCCTTCAGCAGAAAACTTCTGCTCTGCCTCAGAGAGGAGACCCCCGGGGCCCGGACGCTCCCCCCGGGTGTGCAGGAGAGCCTGAGCCCAGCTGGGCTTCTCCTGCCAGGGACAGAGCCTGCCACACCCTCCCGGGCTCTGAGCTCAGCTCTCTGACAAGCAGCAGCTTCCACAGGGGCCATGCAGGGAGAGGTGGGGGCATGGAGACCCCTCCCGAGCCCTGGACACCCTCCGTGCCCCCAGGCTGATCCCAAACCCTCGGGAGGGTGGCGGGGCAGGGGCAGGACAGCTCTTACCCTCGATGGTGGCTCTCTTGGGCAGGATGGTGATGGCTCCCTCGGCCACGTCCTCCTGCTGCAGCAGCGGGCTCACCTTGGAGCCCCAGGTGTCGGAGCCCACCCAGAGGAAGTGTCCCACCTGATCCGCCCTCTTGGCAGCTGCCAGGACCTGCCTGTGGAGAGGAGGGGCTGGTTGGGATCCTCACCCCACTGAAACAGGGTGCAGGGCAGGGTGCCTGCCTGAGGCTGGGGGGCACAGGCACAGCACAGTCTGGACCCAGCAGAGCTCAGGGCTTGGGCCACTGGCTGTCACCAGGGCTCTGGGTGATCTCCAAAGGTCCTTCCCAACCCAAACCATCCCATGAGCCATGCAGCACCAGTGGAACTCTTTAAATTCACCCTATATCCCATGACTGAGTTGTTGATTCCACTGAAACTCAAAGTTTTACTGTTGACTTCAATGAAATTTTTTCCTAAATCCTTTCCTGGAGAAGCTCCCAGCTCCTGGTCCCTGTCCTGGAGAAGCTCCCAGCTCCTGGTCCCTGTCCTGGAGAAGCTCCCAGCTCCTGGTCCCTGTTCCTGTCCCTGCAGCACCGTCTGGGTGCCCCACGAGCAGGGCAGCAGCAGCCTCTGCTTCCCCCTGGTGCTTCCCCACATTCCCAGCTCCACATCCCCATGTGACTCCCAGCCCAGGCCAGGCTCTGGTGGCTGTCCCTGCCCAGGGGTTCCCAGGGGGTGCCCAGGGGTGCCCAGGGGCGCCCAGGGGCGCCCAGGGGTGCCCAGTGCCTCACTTGATGTCCTCGTCGTGGGCGAAGATGACGATGGCCCTGGCGTTGGGCGTCTCCAGCAGCTGCCGGATGATCCTGTCGAAGTCGATGCTCTTGTCCTTGCGCTCCTGGGGGATCTTCAGGGACTGGGCGATGCACAGCCCACCTGTGCCAGGGAGCAGAGCACAAAGGGACCCTCAGAGCAGGGCAGGGACACGCCAGGGGACAGCACGGGCAGCGGGGAGTGAGGGCACAAAGGGGAGGAACTGCCACGGATCACTGCCCTTCCAGGCACGCCATGGCCGTGGGTGCAGAGGGATCCGTGCAATTCCTGCTCTGACACCACACCTGCACGGCTCAGAGGGGCAGGGATTACACAGACTGTGCCCAGCCTGCTGCAGAAAAGCAAAATAAGCAGAGAAATGAGCAGGGGAAGGATGAAAAGGAGAGGAATTAAAACAGGAAACAACAGCAACCTGAACAAGCTGAACTGATGAATAACCCCCAGAACAAGAGGCTGAGAGGCAGAAAGTACTGACAGTGTGCTGGGAAGGTTTTATCTCCCTGGAGGACTGAGGTTTTTTTTTTGTTTGTTTGTTTTTTTTGGGTTTTTTTGCAACTTGAGGGCTCCTGGGGGAAAATGCTTCCAGTGGAATGACTTACCTGGAATAGGAACAGCCAAAGTTGAATACTGGCAAAACCCACATTGTGCAAGCAAACCCCAACTCATTGAAGTGGCACCACCAAGCAGAGGGGCACAAACAGGGCAGCCCCAAGATAAAGTCTGTGAACAGGACTTCCCATAAATACCCAGAGAACACAGCAAGGGGCATCAGCACACTCACAGCTCCCCACAGCCAGACCAGAACCTGCCACTTTAAGCACAGTTCCCGTGTTACAGTTGTCTAGGTTGTTTCAGAAAACATAAAATTTAAAAAAAATCCCATCTCCGCTGACATTCTGGTTGTTGCTGGCAGATGAAAACACAACTTTTGCCTTAATTATTTTGTTTCTCAGTAGCAAACACTTTCATCTTTTACGGCATCTTTGATACCAACCTGCTCACCACAGCGCACAGTGTGTTAATTAATAACGGATCAGAGCTCTTCATAAGAACCAGCATGGGCATGAGTTAATTAAAAGGCAGCAGGACAAGGGAGGGATTCACAGAGAGGCTTTAAAACCCAGATTTTAAAGTCCTGGTAGTTGAAGCACTGGAGAAGGTGTTGGAGGGTGAAGAACCTGGAGGAGGAGGAGGCTCGAGCCTGGAGCATCCTCCTCTCCCAGGGCAAAGCAAACCCGGAGAGAAGCAGGGACAGCCAGGAGAACCCAACCCCTGCCGGGAAAGGGTGAGATCTGACTCCTGTGCCCACCCCCGAGCCCTCACAGGGCAGCTCAGCCCCGTTTTCCCGGCTTTTGGCAGAGAGAAGCTGAGCTGCAGCTGCCTGAAGGCAAAGGAGCTCTGCTGGACCTTGGCTGCTCCAGACACTCGGGAGGGAAAGCGATTGTTTCAGTGGGGAGAAAGAAAACAGTGAAAAGGAATAAAGGAGAATAAGAACCCCCAAGTTTTTCTCTGACTCACATGAAACATTTCGTTTTGTTTCTCAATTATTACAACCTGGACTTTCTGCAGACTTTTTTTTATTCCCCTTAAAAGCGAACAATACCGAGTTTTAAAAATAAACTTCATGTTAAATAAAGATCAAAAGTCTCACTGCCAGCGAGTTCAGCAATCTGAACAGTTTTAAATGCTCTTTTAATTTTCCCTGGTCAGAATTCCATGGAATGAACCCAAACCCACCAGCAGTGCTCTCCAGCTTGCCCAAAACATTGGCAGGGCTGACAGCGGGGTAAAGCCCAACCCCCAGGCAGCCCTGCCCGGCTCCCGGGCATCCCCAGCACTGTCCCTGCCATGGCAGGGTGGCACTGGAGGGGCTTCAGGGTCCCTCCCGACCCAGCCCAGCCCAGCCGTGTCTGGGATGAACAACCACCCCAGGGTGCAGGGGGCCACAAACAAAGGGCTCTCACCCTCACCCAGGACAGTGAGAGCTCTGCAGATGAGAGTTTATCTACATTAAAGAATCTGTGAATCCGGGGGGGGGAAAGAACGACCCCCTCAGCCAGGTGACATGCTGTTGTTGCAAAAGTATAATTAAAAAAGTAATAATTCTTTAATGTTGAACGAGTGTGACCAAGACGATGGAAGTGCTTGGAAAAGGGGCTGGAATGGTGGGGAGGGAGGCTGCTGGCTCTGCAGCCCCCCCAGAGCAGCGACAGCCGCTGTGTGGGCCAGGAGGGGCAGCCAAAGCTCCCTTTGCTGTGGACAATGGTCACAGCTGAGCGGAGCATCCCTGGACACAGCCACGGCCACGGCCACAGCCACAGTCACAGTCACAGCCACGGCCACAGTCACAGTCACAGTCACAGTCACAGCCACAGCCACAGTCACAGTCACAGCCACGGCCACAGCCACAGCCACAGTCACAGTCACAGTCACAGCCACGGCCACAGTCACAGTCACAGTCACAGCCACAGCCACAGCCACAGCCACAGCCACAGTCACAGTCACAGTCACAGTCACAGCCACAGTCACAGTCACAGCCACAGCCACAGTCACAGTCACAGCCACAGCCACAGTCACAGTCACAGCCACAGTCACAGTCACAGCCACGGCCAAGGCCCCGGCCACAGCCAGAGCTGGGCTCCCACAGCAGCAAAACCCCCTTGTGCAGCAACCCCGGAGCACCCCCGGAGCAGCCCCTGCGCATCCCTGGCTGCCCCAGGCTGCTCCTGCCCCGAGCCGTGCCTCGGGCAGAGCCCGGAGCGTTCCCCGCAGCCCGAGCCGGCAGTGCCGGAGCCCCGGGGTGCAGGGAGCTGGGATCCGGGGTGCAGGGAGCTGGGATCCGGGGGTGCAGGGAGCTGGGATTCGGGGTGCAGGGAGCTGGGATCCGGGGTGCAGGGAGCCCCGGGGTGCAGGGAGCTGGGATTCGGGGTGCAGGGAGCTGGGATCCGGGGTGCAGGGAGCTGGGATCCGGGGTGCAGGGAGCTGGGATCCGGGGGTGCAGGGAGCTGGGATCCGGGGTGCAGGGAGCTGGGATCCGGGGTGCAGGGAGCTGGGATCCGGGCGCTGCCGCAGTAGCCATGGAGACCCACGGTGATGTGCTATTTGGATTCTGCTACAACACTAAGTACATTATTCTGCTCGCTTGAAATTCTCCAGGAGCTATTTTTCTTATCACCACTTAATTGGATTACCAGGTAGCAAAAGAGACAATTTAACACTTTTTCAGCTGATTTATCTGCAGAGATCCTCTTCTGGGGGGAAATCACTTTTGGCAACGCTGAAAACATCACGTCACAAAGTTATGTTGGTGCTGATGACTATTAAAAGGAACTCTCAATTAATCTGATGAATGCGTTCCTTTAATTAGCAGCTGCCAAGAGCTGCCTCCTGGATGTTTATCAGAGTTCTGGGAACAACAGACAAAGCCCCTGGCACTGCTCCTCCACTGGCAGCGATTCCAACACGTTCCTGCTGCACACCAGCACAGAAAATGCCCCCGAATGAAGATTTTCAGGATGGTTTGGTGGGAAGGGTGAGAAAAGCTCAGGTGAAGCACAGGTGGAATGCTGCAGACAGGTAAAAAATGCTACAGAGGAAAGGCTGTGCTGAGTTACCGAGCTAGCCTGTCACTCCCAAGGGCAGCCTGCAAGCTCCCGGGCAGAGCAGCCTTAGGGGAGGAAAGTTCGTTTGCACAACAATCTGTTCTTGGGGAGAAAAGTGACAGCTGCATAAACAAGATCTGTCCCACAGGAACCCACAAAGGAAAAATGCAAACACCTGAGTTTAGCACAGCAAATCACCTTCTGACCAGGGGATGAAGGGGTAAGAAAACTGCCAGCCGAGGGGGCTGCACAGGAGGTCTGAGAAAACTGTGTAAAGTGAGTTATGGGAATAAAGAATTGGCTTTTCCTGGATGAAGAAACTGAGTCCTGTCTGCTTATTATTACAGCAATGTACCTAGACTTCGTAAAGTAAGCAATAAAAATAAAAATCCTCCAGTGCAGGAGAGTTCAGATCCCTCAGAGAGGCCCTGCAGGGAGCTGCTGTGGCCCCAGGATGCTCCAGCAGGCAGGACCCCCCATCACACAGGGGAAATAAATCAATCCAACACTTTAACTGAAGGCTGGGGGAATCAAAGGAGGGGAATTAACTGGGGAAGAAACGAAATAAACCTCAAAGGCACACAGTAGGTGTTTTCCATTTCATTGTACATTTTCTGTACCACTGCTGGGCTCTGGCGTTTCTGCCATTCCCTGCACACCCCATTTATGAGCTGCCATGAATCTGACTTTTAAACCTCCTGCATTGTGCAGATGAGGAATCAGTGGCAGTAAGGCTGAGAACTGCCCCTGAAGAAGGCAGGATTCCCCCAAGTGACAGCCTGGACAGCACAACTGAGGAGAGCTCCCTGCTAAAGCAGAATCACATCCGAAAGAACCAGAATGACAAAAGATGATTTTATAGTCCTGAAGTGCAGCTGGGGCTGCCAGCTTGCACCAAACTCCTCAGCAGGGACAGAGTTGTTCCAACACCTGACACAAACCCACCAAATCCTCAAAGCCAGAGGCTGGAAATCGATCTGTGCCTCACACGTGGCTCTGCTGCAGCAGCCACGTCCCAGGGAGGGGTTTAGGGCTAAGCTTTGGTTTATGTTTTAACTAAAAACCAGAATAAACCCACGTTCCTGGAGCTGTCATCAGCCTCCCACAGGAAACAATCAGATCTCCAGGAAGTTTTTGGAGTGTAGGAAGATTTCCAGTCCCATTCCCACGCCTGCAAATTCCCAATAAAACAAGTGAAGGAGGTAAATCCTGACCTGGGTGTCCAATATTCCCCTGCCCTGCCATGGGACGAGGTGCCAGCAGTGTGGGACCTCCCCAGGGGCTGCTCTGAGCCCATCAGAGCACTCCCAGCACAAGAAGCCAGGGATTTCTCCAGGAACTGCAGCCCATCCCCCTGGAAAGGCCCAGGGGCTCTGCCCCATGCACTGCAAAGGAATTCCAGCCTGTGGAGAGGAGCTGAGGGATAGAAAAGCTCCTGCTGCTCCATGCAGCCAGGAATGGCAAGAAATGGATTTGTTCTGCCCCCCAAAGAGGTCAGGGCATACTCAGAGAGAGCTGGCTGGGTTCTGTCCTGCTGCACAGCTCTGGAGAGGGAACATCCTGGCCATGGGACACCACACTGCAAGGGGAAAACATAACTGCAGAGGCCAAATCAGCACAGAATGTGCAGGAACCTGGAGAAAAAGGAGCTTCAAGTTAAAGAATGGCTTGTAGAGAGATCCAGAAATGCCAGCTGGGCCCTGGTGTCCTAAATCAAAGTCCTAACGAGGCTCTGGATTGGCTGCTTGTTTCTTTCCTGGGACAATTAATATCCTGCTCCCTAGGAATGCTCCCTCTCCTGCCTGCCAAGAGCTCCAAAGTCCTTGCTTGTGGCAGTAAAAGAAGTTTACAACTGCCCTGCTCTGCAGATGGGCTCGAATTTAAATTACATCTCCATAGTATGGTAATTCAATTGTAAAAATGGAAAGTGCACCGGTAATAAAATTACATTAAAACATGGAATGACAACAATTTATCCAAGGAAAAGGATCCCCGTGGATACCCAACAGCTTTAACTTAGAAACTTTCTACACATGAAGAAGCTACTGAATCACTTGGAAATTTCATTTTCACTAATCTTGTTTATTGTTTCATTTTTTCACATTAGCCCTTATCATTACCCAACAACAGAACACCTAAACTAATATGGAAGACTAATATTTCTAGTATGATATTCATTAATGCTTAATTCCATTGTGTCAGACCTTTGCTGCATATTTAATGACATTCCTGGTGTGTTTTATCACCTCAAAATTGTCCTTTATTATGGCAGTTAAACACCAGTAATATACAAAAAATTAAGACTCTCCTTGGGAACAGTAAATTAAATTATAAGAATGGTGTAAGATCACTTTGAGAGATGTAGGAAAGCTGTGTTTGTGAGTAGGAAAATGAGGCTGTGCTGTGGGAGCAGCAGCTGCCTGTGCCTGGGAGCCCAGGGCCTGGCTGCACAAGGGAGTGGGAGTTTGGGCCTCCTAAAATCTGCTCCAAAAGGTGCACTGGAGCCACACGGTGCAGCCTGTGGGGAAAAGCAATGGAATTCCCGAAGGATGGAGCCTACCCTGAGGATGGAGCCTTCCTTGAGGATGGAGCCTTTCCCCAGGGATGGA